>JAPKLW010003847.1:0-34291 GCA_026898455.1 Plectranthus barbatus
GAGATCTTTTCTATTCGCTCTAGTGGAAACTATTTACTCGTAAGAAGTGTAGGGTTTGAGTCTACGATGGACAACACGAGTTGCCATTATTTAAATTTCTTGCCAATGATCGTTCTTAGGATATCAAGAATAAATATCAATCAAATAAACCATGCGAACCTATGCATGCTCCTACAATATTAATTGCAGAGGATGGATTTAGAGAATACCTGATTTCACCGTTTGATCTACAGATCTAGATTGGAGCCAATAACGATGAAAAAGATCTGGATCTGAATCTGAACGCCGGCAATGAACAGTTGTTCCTACAGATCTGATCTTCTGACACCCTTGCTCCTTAGAAATCTGGTGAGGATTATCTACCAAGTTGAATCCGAGATCTGGAGGAATCGATCAGTTCCTCCCTACAGATCGCCGCCGCCGTTCTCTCTCTATTTTCAATATACTGAAAACCTTAGTTGATCTGATAGAGAGAAGGCATTTATATAGTGTTAGGGTTTTGAGAAACCCTAACCCTAATGGGCTTGAGCAGTTCGTGGGCCAGACCAGGGACCAGATGCAAATAATAAAGTGGGCCCTCTTTATTAATTAATCCTTCCTTGTTCAACCCAGAACATAATTAATTAATAAAACATTGTTTTAACCTTCACCACGGTAACAATGCTGACTCGCCCCTTTATTACCACGTTATTAGGAACTGGTTGCACCAAACTAACATGATCCACATATTTAAGGTTTTAGACATTCATTAATTAATTTGGCTTATGACAATCAACCATAATTAATTAATCTCTTATTTCCTGAGTAATACCACTCACTCCTTTTTACTTATGCCTGAATTAAATAATTCAACCTGCAGGGTTTAGCATAATGAACCTTGTGAGCTCCTCAGGGACTGTCACCATCCTGAAACGGATATGCTTACCTAAACGTCCTGACTAAGCAGGCCACACACAAATTGCCAACACCCAAAATACGGGTATAAGAGTACATGTAAGACTCGCCACCATGGTAAATCAAAGTGTGGCCAATCTGTGTATGCCCCTTATCCTTCAGTTAGGTTTAAGATCATAGGAAGTATGTTAGGGATCTGGCTCATTCATATGTCAATGAGAATGGCACATCCCACTGTTGATCCCATCAATACATAACTATGTACCGACACATCAAGTTGCTAGGATAAGCCCACTTATGAACCGATGTGCCGCAGCTTAGACCGACAGCCTATCCAGGGACCGTCTCAGCTGTGATACTGTTTATATATCGCTAGGTCGAACGATTCATATGATCCTCTGTGATCTCCTACACACCATATGATCATCCCTATTGGCGAGATAATAGGATATTATGGTTCGTTGTATGTTTGTTTAATCAGATAGTGAGCATTGTTGCAGCAACATATATGAAGACCAGTGTACAAAACACTTAATCATATATGCTTTCAGTATATAATCCCAACAATCTCCCATTTATACTTAAAGCATAATACCATTGCTTTACCAAAGTATTAAGTGTGTCTATACTGTCAATCACTCCCACTGCATTCACGTCACCTCTTGTCACGATTTTCTCGTATAATGTGATTCCACACATCCTATGTGTTTCACCACCTTGTAAGTCTTGGGTTCCTTTGAGTTTGTCATTGCACCAACATAATCACAATTCCTTGTGATTTAATTAGGGAAACTCAGAACACACACCTCTAGAGGATGGCATCGGAGTTATACTGCTTCTTGCGAAGCTAATGAAGCTGACAAAAACTCAGCCTTCATACCAGAATCCGCAACACACTTCTGTGTTAGATTCCTATAACTCCTCCTCCAAGGCCAACACATAGTTAGAGGTCAACTTCCTTTCAATATGATCCTCCTGGATATCAGATGCCATTCAACTCACATAGCACACTTGTAAACCGATGTGCCTATCCAGAGTTAAACTGATGTCTATCTAACATGCTTATAGCACTACAGATATCTGAACTCGTTCATCTGTAATATAGAAAGACAACAATCTTTCTTGCTATGAACGACTCATCACAGAATCAATTTAAGCGACTTGAGATACCTGAACATCCTTTTCTTGTGACAACACAAGACTTTAATTCAAAAGGTGTTCCAAAATCTCATAAGTCCTACTTCTGAAACTGTTCGGATAACCATCCTTTATGCCTGACAATATCCCCACACCGTTTCCGAATGTGAAAATAATATCTGCATAATGTGCAAGGAAAACCACGCTTCCGCTGACACATAACTAATACATGAAACTCTCATTCTCGATAGACAATATCGAAATGTCTGATTCATGACTTTCAAGCTCCTTTAAGTTCATACTTGAACTACGTTAGCTTCGAGACATGATGTTGCACATAACTTATCTGATTGTCGCATACAGATGTCGTCACCTTTTATCAAGGTACCCGTTTATAAAATACGGATGACGTAATCTATCTTCCAGATATTTAGATTCATATGTGTTGTTATGGTTAAAAGAATTCGAATGGGTTTAATAGTTGCAACCAGTGAGAAGGTCTTGTTATGAAACATACCTTGCTCACTAACCTAGGCTTTCGAAACGTACTAGGTTACCATTCGAGGATTTCTTTCCTTGTATATCAATTAGTTGCCTATAGCTAGAAAGCTATTTGGCAATCACTGATCTTAATATACAACCATAACCTTTACTGATTCATTTCTGAATTCATGACTTGGCGTCATTAAACTTCATCGTTTGTCTTAACAGCTTCGTTGCGCTTTAAGGGATAAGTACGATGTTGTTCGTTAAGCTGGCAACAAGTCCAGAGACTGTTTCCACGAACCAGTACCATTAAGCCTGTTAAGGCAACCTCCCACTGCAACGATGCTCTCTTTACGTTGTCAGTTAATGGTGCATTAATTTGTGGTTTACCACCTTGCACAGGTGACCGTGCAATTGGTACCATACCTTCCAAGGTATGCTCAATATGCTACGGGGTATTTCCTGATGGATTTGAATTGTCTTCTCTAAAACGTTAGAGAACAATCTCACATTTGGATTCATGGTTTCATCCTTTACACCTTGCTTGTATCTAGGATACACAAAGCAACCATCTTTTTCGTTTACCTGGAATAGCCCACAAAGCAGTACTAGCTTAAACCTTTCTTCCAACCAATCAGTTTCCTATATCAGCTTAACAGCTGAATTACCCATCATTGCCCTTTTGACGGAGTCAAGGTCTGCTAGGGTATTTGGAACTGATTTAGAAGACACTAGATCAAGCAAACATACAAATGCTTTTGGTGTTGTTCCCAAAACAAAATTTGGCAAAGCTGGCATAACTTATAAACTTTTAAAGAATCTTATTTCGTTTTACTTACACTATCCCAATCGAGGGATAATAGGTGTAGTTAACTGGGATTCAATCCTTTTGCTCTGCCAGATACTGTAAAACCCATCACTTAAGATACACCATTATGAATGAACCATAATGTTTTTACGGTCTTGTTTAACTTATTCTCTACCTTAGTCTTGAACGCTCTTGATTAAAGCAAGAGACTAAGACTTGTAGTGAACTAGATAAACATA
Organism: Plectranthus barbatus; assembly: GCA_026898455.1. Lineage (NCBI taxonomy): Eukaryota > Viridiplantae > Streptophyta > Magnoliopsida > Lamiales > Lamiaceae > Plectranthus > Plectranthus barbatus. Next base: position 3,565 of record JAPKLW010003847.1, read on the forward strand.
TCCAAATCTTAAATGATTACAGTATCAATGCCTGTTAAGGCAACTGCGAAAGTAGACTCAAACCAACAAACCAGAGCAAAACACGAAATAACTTATAGAGATATAATCGCCTATTAAAAGGCCCTGGTTACCATCTTATACCTCCAAGTAGTCGTCATAAGTACCATTCTTAGGAATACCTGGATTGACTCCATAATTCCATGAATTACTTAAAACTACTTAGACTGATGTAACCTATCTCTATAGAGATTCTTTAAATTATACCTTAGAACACTGACAGTTTATGTAATCCAGTAATGAAGAGACAATCATCCATAATAGAAAACACTGTTATTCATCATGATAGAAAGCCTCTATCGAATAACTGATAATCCATAGATGAAAAATATGTTTCTCAAAACCAAAACAATATCTCTTCTGAAACTTGAATTAAATCAGAGTTAATAACATAAACTCAAAGTAAAATCTCCATCAGCTGAAATAGCAACTTCCAGCATCAATCTTGGAGATGGTAATCCCGCCATCTTCAAGCCTTAAGCTTGATTCCCTGCAAATTGCAGCAAACACGATTAGTGACCTCAATTACCACTACCCACTAAGGAGTAGAAAACCGATACTAAACATGTTTCCACAAGCAATGCAAAATATGGCGTACCTTGTCCCTTAGTTACCAAACTTGGACAATTTACTTTCCAGTGTCCCTTCTTGCCACACTTGAAACATTTATCCTTCTTGTTATCTTTCTTTCCTTTGTTCTCTCCTTTATCATTCTTCTTCTTCATGTCGTTACGACGAGATTTAGAAGATCTTTTAGCAAGAGATCTGGAATGAACCGATAATTCAAGACTGCTCCCACTGCTTTCTTCATTCCTCTTTTCTTTGACATCACTCTTTCGACTCGGAAGCAAATCAGAGTGACTCACAGAAAAGACTGAAGAAGCTTCTGTTGATACAAGATCCTTGAGCAGACTGTGAACAGTATACTCACTCTTATTTTTCTCAACAGAAATTCTGAAGTCATCAAATGACTTCGGTAACGTGTTGAGTATCAAGTCCATTTTGACATCATTGTCAATTTGACCACCCATTAATGTGTACTCATCTATGAGCTGGATGAGTGATTCCACATGTTCACGTACCGAACAATTCTGACCCATTTTCTGTCTTACAATACGCTTGATAAGACTGGATCTAGCATGTCCATCGAGTCCGCCATATGCTACGTCAAGACATCGCATAATGTCACACACAAACCATACATCACTATAACGAGGACGCAGTGCATCTGACATACCAGCCAAGATATATTGTCTGGCCATGCCATTCGACTACATCCACATGTGATACTGTGCACGCTCCTCATCGGAAGATGTATCAGTCGGCGAACTCGGACAGGGAGTTTGCATAGCAAACAAATGTCCAAATGAATCCAAGAGCTTGACAATGACACTTTTCCATCCAGGAAAATTCGGACCAGTCAAGGAATTTTGTACGATAGAATTGATGAGCGATGCAATAATAGACATATCTGAAAACAAATAAGTGAATTAAAGTAAGCACATACTACGAACAATTGAAACAAATATGCATAGAACCTTTAGATAAAACAATGCAATTTGCCTCCTCCAATTGCCCAAGCTAATTTACCGCAAGCTACAAAGTAGACGTTTACGGCAAACGTTCAACCAGACCAAAATAGGTCCTTTAATTTCTTAACATGCCAGGTATCTTAAGCAAAAGAAATTAATATTGGAGATCTTAAGACCATGTTCACCTATCCGGAGCAGGGACATCACAAATGAGTTATACTCCAGGCAACATCTAAGCCAAACAAACCACAATCCTAACTCCGGATGATAAAAGGCGATTTGGCATACGTACTCGACCCATACCGCATGCCCTTTACATCTTTTGTTATCTCATTTAGATTAATCTTAGAGACTTGTGGAAGTTGTCTTAATGCAAGCTACTAAGTAGACGTTTGCTCAGAGGCTCCCACTTCTCATCTCAAACTAAATGTTTTATTTAGAAACCTCATCGCATTAGAACTGGTAAGTTATTTCTAACGCAAGCTACTAAGTAGAAGTTTACGCTTCGAAACACCTTACTTCCAATGAGAGGTTGTATTTGTGGAGGTCTAATGATCTTGGTTAGAAAAGAACCAAAATCCACCTTAGTATTTTTAATTCTAAAGGTTTCATGCGCACACATTATTTTATGTTCCCATAAATTATGTCACACCCAAAATTCCATCATAAATTAATATGATCCCGGAATTTATAGACATAATTTGAAACATAAAATAAACCACATAAGACATGCTCAAAAATTAAATTGCAACATGCTTATAACAGTAAATAATTAAAACAAATAATCATGCTTCCTATTATTTACTAGTGCGCACATAATAAATCACATCAATACGAGAATAAATAAATAAACAAATAAATTCTCGTGGCCCCTCAGATACGATTACAACTGAAAATAATTAAATCTAACTATTACAAGATTTAATTCAAATACAGATCTTCAAACTGGGCCTCCGTTGTACTTGAAATCTGATTTGAATTGCAAATACAACAATTGGGCTTCAATTAGGGTTTTAGGCCCAAAAGAGAGTGTCAAACCCTAATTTCAGAAGTGCGGGCTGCCTCCGGGCTGACAGGCCCGAGCTACAGCCCGGGCAGCCAAACCCTAGCTAGGAAACCCTAGCCGCCACCCTTCAGCCCTCAACCCCAGCCACATTTCCGGCCACCGCCTGCGGCCGGCCACCCGGAGCCTGCGCCGCCAACTCTACCCACCGCCATCGCCGGTGCCAGCAGAAGCTGCCGCCACCATTTCCGGCGACTGTCACCTCAAGAAGCAGCAACCTTATTGCGCAGAAACAGTGTTGCGCGCGGCCGCTGCTACTCCACCACCACTCGCGGCACCCGCCAACGACGACGCCCACGCTGCCATCCACCGTGGTTGCAGCCATCGCGCGCAGGGAGCTTGCCTTCCTCGTCGAACAGAGAAGTCCGTGCGCAGAGGACAGACTCGTGGCGAAACCTAGCCGCCGCCACCCCGTCCGAATACTGCACGCACGACGACCAAACCCGCGCGCCACCGCCGGCCTGCAACAGCTTCCTTTCGCGCGCGTGGCCGTCCCCATACATCCAGACGTTCGCGAGCCTGGAAGCCTCGCCGGAAGCACGCGCGCAGCAGCTCTGAAGCGGGCGCGGCCCAGCCGCAGGGAGGAACCCTGCCGCCGCCACCCGCCTGACCCTGCTGCAGTGGTGGCCGTCGCCGCCGGCGAGATCTGGTGGGTGAAGGGGCTGAATTGCTGATCCATGTCTGTTCTTCGTTCTTCTTTTCTCGTTCTTCTTCGGATCTCAATTTTTTACAGATTTGAAAAATAAAGAAAATACAAAAAAAATAGATCTAGATCTATTACATGATTTTCTATTAAATCTAACCATGGATTTTCTCGTGGTGAAAAACAGATCCAAAAACGAGAAGGCCACGAGAACAAAAACATCCACGACAATTTAAATCCATCCATGAACATACATATTTATTTAATTTCAATCTATCCAAGATAGAGCCTAAGAACATGAACCTGGCTCTGATACCAATTGTAGTGAGTCTATGATGGACAACACGAGTTGCCATTAATTAAATATCTTGCCAATGATCGTTCTAAGGATATCAAGAATAAATTTCAATCAAATAAACCATGCGAACCTATGCATGCTCCTACAATATTAATTGCAGAGGATGGATTTAGAGAATACCTGATTTCACCGTTTGATCTACAGATCTAGATCGGAGCCAATAACGATGAAAAAGATCTGGATCTAAATCTGAACACCGGCGATGAACAGTTGTTCCTACAGATCTGATCTTCTGATCTGTTCCCTTGCTCCTTGGAAATCTGGTGAGGATTATCTGCCAAGTTGAATCAGAGATCTGGAGGAATCGATCAGTTCCTCCCTACAGATCGCCGCCGCCGTTCTCTCTCTATTTTCAATATACTGAAAACCCTAGTTGATCTGATAGAGAGAAGGCCTTTATATAGTGTTAGGGTTTTGAGAAACCCTAACCCTAATGGGCTTGAGCAGTTCATGGGCCAGACCAGGGACCAGATGCAAATAATAAAGTGGGCCCTCTTTATTAATTAATCCTTCCTTGTTCAACCCAGAACATAATTTATTAATAAAACATTATTTTAACCTTCACCACGGTAACAATGCTGACTCGCCCCTTTCTTACCACGTTATTAGGAACGGGTTGCACCAAACTAACATGATCCACATATTTAAGGTTTTAGAGATTCATTAATTAATTTGGCTTATGACAATCAGCCATAATTAATTAATCTCTTATTTCCTGAGTAATACCACTCACTCCTTTTCACTTATGCCTGAATTAAATAATTCAACCTGCAGGGTTTAGCATAATGAACCTTGTGAGCTCCTCAGGGAATGTCACCATCCTGAAACGGATATGCTTACCTAAACGTCCAGACTAAGCAGACCACACACAAATTGCCAACACCCAAAATACGGGTATAAGAGTACATGTAAGACTCGCCACCATGGTAAATCAAAGTGTGGTCAATCTGTGTGTGCCCCTTATCCTTCAGTTAGGTTTAAGATCATAGGAAGTATGTTAGGGATCTGGCTCATTCATATGTCAATGAGAATGGCACATTCCACTGTTGATCCCATCAATACATAACTATGTACCGACACATCAAGTAGCTAGGATAAGCCCACTTGAACCTTTGATTGTCCTCAATCAAAACAATGTAAAGCAATCAATAAACCTCATCAAACAACCTCATAGCTCATCATAGTCATCTTGGCATGCTCTTATTGAACGAGATTATCACCTAACTTTGTGACACGGTTAATGCGGACGACTCAAACCACTCATCAACATTGGATAAAGAAATGAAAGCACTCCCTTACGTGTTTAGGGATTGATGAATTCACTCATTCACAAGATATCGAGCAGAATTTCCATTGGCTTGAAACGATTCTCACCACTATAATACAATGAGTTGGCTCCTAAAATCAAAAAGGTCTTTATTTTTGGTTATAATGTGGCTTACTAAAAGGTAGGTGGTTTTGGGCTAAAGTGACGAACTTCTCCATATCCCAAAACCCCCAAACTTATTCTCTTCAATCCACTTCTAACCTTGAGGCTTTTCCAATCACAATTCTCAAATATATTTTTTCTTTTCTTACCTTTCATGGTGCTTTTATTTTTCTTTTCTCTTTTCTTTCTTTCTTTTTTTTTTCTAAGTACCCAAATTTTTGTTCGTACCAATTTTTCTAGGATTCAAATCAATCCCAAAATCAATCCCAAAATCAATACTTCCATTGCCTCAATAATTACAACTCAAGATACCAAATGATTCTCATCCCAACTCTCATCTCCGTATTCACCTTCATACGCTCATTCCCCCCAAATTTTGTCCTAATATTTTCGAAGGAAATTCTCTATTTAAGCACAATCACGGGAAACAAGGGTATGAATGGTAAAATTATGAAATCAACCACCATATACTTCCAAAGTGAAAGGAGGAACTAAGAATCAATGGCCTAAGATCATTTTTTAATTACCAAACTCATGTCCAATAGATAGAGAATATATTCAAGTTCTAGATTTTGTGCACTCAAACTTGTCAGTCACAATCAAAAAGAATATGACAATATCGAAGCTCAAATACTCACGGCTTCTGTCAAGTCCTAAACATTAATCCCGCACAAAACTCGGCAATTCAAAAGTTCAATTCGAGCATGCCTTAACAACTAGATTATGCCCTATCATTGGTTAAAGCAAATTTAGCCTTACAAAGTAAATCATGATTCCAATCTCCAATTCTCATTCGGGTTCATCATGCACACACAACAAGCACACAACTGTAGGGTTTTTACGTGAACCGAATCACCAAAACCAAACTGAACCGGATCGATCTATGGATATTGCTCACAATTAAATTTCTCAAAAACCTAGCATGCTCCTATGAATTTAATACAAAATTGTGGATTGAGAGATTACCGTAATTCTGTCATCTCTGTACCGATCTTTTGCGTTTGAATTTCAAAATCCAATTCAACCACGCAATCCGATTTCTCTGCGGAAACAGAAATTAGAATACTAATTTCTAGAGAAAAACGAAAACAAAGAACAGGGAAAGAAAGATCTGTTGTTCTCCAGATTAGATCTTCAGATCTGTGTCCCGGTGCTGGTCAGATCTACTACTGGTGAGGACTCCGTAGATCTGTGGCTTGAGCAGGACCAGAATTCGAAAATTCTCCTCCTTTCTTCCCACAGGATCGGCGCCCCTCTCTCTCTCTCCTTAGGGTTTCAACTGATTTGAATCTTATGAAAGTGGCTAGGGTTTCAGAGAGTGAGAGGTCTATTTATAGACCTAGGGTTATAAATCCCTAGTGGGCTCCTGGGCTCAATTCAGCACACTTATTGGGCCAGACCTGGGACCTAATGCAAATAATAAAGTGGGCCTATAAATTAATTAATTCCCATGTACACAACCCAGGACACAATTAATTAATTAACATTAATTCTTTTTCACCACAGAATTAATACTGACCTACCCCTTTATTACCACGTTATGAGAACGGGTTGCATTAATTGAGAATCCCCATATTTAAGGTTACTGGACATTCATTAATTAATCGGAGCCTCTGACAAGCTCTAACTACAATTAATTAATATCTTATAATTCCTGAGTAGTACCACTCAAACCTTATCACTCGTGCCTGAACTTAATCAGCCTGCAGGACTTTGGCACGATGAATGTTATTGAGCTCTTCAGGGAATGTCCCAATCCTATTACTCGGATATGGTTACCTAAACCCAGTCTCAGGCGGTACTACACGAACTACTGTTACCCAAGATGCGGATATACGAGCACGTTACTTAGGCTCTCCACCATGGCAAGTCAAAGCAACAGTCAACTCGTGCAAACCCCTGAACCTTCGTTAGGGTTTGGACTCAATCAATATAACGAGATCTTTTATTCGCTGATGTCAGACAGACGAATATATCTCACTGTGGTCCATCAATACGCCACCTCTGCGTACCAGCATGTCAAGTAACCAAGACAGACTACTTATTCCGACAATGCCGCAACCATCCGGACAGACGTATCCTCATACGCTGTCTCGGCTGTGATCAGGTTTATGTCTCACTAGGTCAAGTGAACATACTGTCTTCTGCGATCTACAACACGCCATATGATCGTCCCTATCGGTGAGACAAGAGGATATCATTGTTCATACATGTACGATTGTTAACAGATAGGAGAAATAAACCGTTGTATACTCATTGTAATAAATGCTTTCAGTATACAAAACCCATCAACAACAACCGAACTAACATTCTACATGCCAACACAATTCAATTTGAAACTAGATGGTAAGAAGAACGATAGAAAGCGTTACCCATCGGTAGACATGATCAAACCGCTCTCCATTCCTTATTTGCACCTATTACACATCAATACAACACCACCAAACAATTTGAGCATAATACAATCAAATAAGTTCTCATGTCCACCATCTTACCACAAACCAAACTTTCACAAAAATTAACTCATTAATCCACTGGCACCACCATTCATTCCATACCATTATACATCCACATTCCAAAACCAAATAGAAAGAATTAAACACATGCAAGCTCGCCATGATTCATCAAAACATTCAATAGAAACAAAAACCAATCAATTTCAACATCCCAGATCCACAATCCAAAGTAAAATCCAAAGTAGAGGTAAATCATCATTGTTATACAACCAAATCGAATATCCAAATCATTCAAATTCAATTAAACTAAACTAAACTAAACTAAAGATAGAGATAGAGATAAGAGATGAGAGAGTGAACCAGAAGAGGGCACCGGGATACCGACAACTCCCCCCAAACTTAGTCAAGTGAGACTAAGTTTGTAAAAAGGTACACGGTGCGCTCTCACTCTCCCTGATCTGCTGGTGGTTGCCGAGGACGACGAGAATATGGAACTGGCACTCGGTGATGGAGCTCACGAATATCCCCCTGCATGATCTCCACATTCCGGTCAATACCATCGAATCTCGATGCAATGGTGGCTTGATCCACCATGTAACCCTCCCGAAAAGTGGCAAAATCATCATGTAAAGAATTCAACCTCGTATCCAAACCCTGCAGAGAAGAAGACAAAGAATCAACTGCATCAGTAGTCCTAGTGAGCATTGTCATCATCTGCTGCTGCCATGCAGTGGCCGAAGACTGCCTGGGCTGTGGGGGAGCTCGGGTACTTGGACCGGCCTCCTGCAATTGTCGTCGTTCTCTCTCAGAAAGATGCCAAAGACTCGTGAAATATCTATCAGGATATAACACTCCGACCACATCCTTGTGCTCTTCGGTATCTAGCAACCAGTTGGATCTATCAGACAGATCCGACACTGTTGTCCACTCCGGTCGGGGCATCTTCATAGCCAAATTCCCAAATTTATAATAGATCAAAACCCTATGCCCGGGAACCACAAATCGTCCGGCTAACAAGGAATTTGAATCCAAAAATAAAGCTGGAGCAGAAACACCTGACAGGTCTACACCAATATCCTCAAAAATAGGGGTTAACATTCCACAGCTAAAGGTGCGAGATGTCGTACTCGGAACCCTACTCCAAGCATCCATAAGCATATCCCTCAAAGAAAATTGAATACCATTCATCAAAGCATACAACATAGACAATTCCGGCGTAATCACATTACTAGACTCATACCTCCCACAGACAGAACCACCAACAAATTTATGAATGTACCTAATAACTGGATTCCTAATTGCAGTAGAACGACAATTCTTAATATTGAAATGATCCTCCGATGGAATTCCCGAAATTTCCTCCCAAAAATCGCCTAATCTCACATTCTCATGCACAAAAACAGACTCAAGATCACATCCAAAAATCTCATCAATTTGAGCACGTTGATAAAAATACTCTTTACCTTGGATTTTGAACTTCATAGACAATGGAATTCCCCCTGCACATTTCATGACAGTGATTGAGGCCAAGAACTCCCTCAACAAATCCATATATCCGGGCCAATTCGCCTTGAGCAACTTCTTCCACCCAATGCCTTTGAGTAAACTACAAACATCTTCCTTTAATTTCAATGCATTCAACGTCTCCTGGCACAAATACTTTGTGCCAACAACTTGTCACTTCACCAATTTCTTGTATTTAGCAAACTCCTCATCATCAAATCCTTTTGGGCGTCCACTTGAAGAAGAACCCTCACCCCTTGCTCGTTTGCTAGCCATAAAAGAAATTGAAGGGTGAGATAAGAACAATTCAATGCATCAAAGTATGGGAGAAAATTTTAGAAGAGAAATTTTGACCGAGATGCAAATGGGTCGAGCAATTGCTCGATCGATCTTTTAAATATGCGTGCGGCTCGGCCGAGTGCCAGATGGCTCGGCCGAGCGAGGAGTCTGTCCGTGCGGGGGGGCTGCTGGCACGCTTGGGCTCGGTCGAGCCTGCCTCGCTCGACCGAGCGAGGCCCCTGTCCAAGGCCTACGACCCAGCTCGGCCGAGCCTGCCCCTCTCGGCCGAGCTGCCCCTGCTTTCACCACTTTTCGCCTTTTTTCCAACATCTTCTCGATCATGTAGCCTTCCATTCTTTCCAAACCTTAAAACACACATTCTTCATACGAAATTGTAGCAACAAAACAATTAAGAATCCTTCAAAACAACAAACCTATTATTCCAACAAAAATCATAAACCTAACCATTATTCAACTACGTAAAAGAACAAGTTTAAAAAGATTGGGTTGCCTCCCAATAAGCGCTTGTTTAACGTCGAAAGCTCGACGATCATACCTCATCTCAATCATGATCGAATGGTGCGGAACTGGAACTCATACCTTGACATATCTCAACACAATCTTCGGAGAAACGAAGCTTCCTTCTAGCACTCCTTGGTGGATCCATATCCACACGAGCTTTCTTGAATCGAACTTGATCGAAGATTTCATCATCCCCCAGATCCTTGCATACTTCTTCTTCCTCATTCGTACTTTTTAAGTTTGGTTCCAACACATTCTTCATTCTCTTTTTTTTACACCCTTCTCAAATTCACCAACATCGATGTTCTTTGGAGGTTATGAAAACACCACTTCCTTGCCACAACAACGGAATGTAAGTTCCCCGTGCTTCATATCGAAAAGAGCATCGGCAGTGTGCAAGAATGGTCTTCCAAGAATAAGTTGAATCCCTCCTTTGTTCTTCATGTCTACAACAAGGAAATCCCCTGTGAAGGTAAACGACAATACCTCGACATGAACATCTTCAACTACTCCTTTTGGGCAAAATAAAGCATGATTAGCCAATTGAAGCATTTGACTTGTTGGTTTCAAGTTTCCAACCTCCAACTCCTTAAACAAATCCCATGACAAAATGTTGACACTTGCACCGGAATCACACAAGGCCTTCTCAATATGTTTCTCTCCAATCTTGCATCCAACTACAAAACCTCCGGGATCTTCTTTCTTACTAGCAATGTTCTTTTCTTCAGACTCACTAATACCATCTTCAACTACTTCTTCCTTACCAACAAGTTTATCGAGCATAGGTACTCTTTCTATTTCTTCCGGTAGAGGCATCTCAATGTCTCCCTTCTTGACGTACTCAAAAAACTTGACCTCACCCATGCTCACTTCCTCATTTGCTTCCACGTGCTTAACTTCAACTAACTTCTCTTCATCAACTTCTTCTTCCAACTCTCCTTTTACCTCGACCATTTCCAACTTAGGAGTCATTACTTCCAAATTTTCCTCCATTCTATTTTCTCCTTCTACCATATTACAACCTTTCTTTTGCACCGTTTCCATATCACTCGGAAACTTCCCAGCTTGGTGCTTCCCACTAAGTTGTTTTGCAATCGAGGAAATTTGAAGTTGGATTTCGGCAAACATGCCATCATACTTTTCAAATCTTTTGTCCAATTCCTCATTAGGATTTCTTCTTTGTTCTTGATTTGCATACCTACTATTTCCCCCAGCATATCCTTGGCTACTACCTCCCCCTTCAATTTGTAATGGAGGATTTAGAGCGTTGTTTGGATTAGCATAGGAAAAATTCGGGTGAAAACGGTTGGACGGATGATAGTACATGTTCCCCTGTGGATTGTATTGTGGACGAGCGGTGAACCCCATTCTTTGATTCACAAAATTCAAACTCTCCGGATGCGACTCTTCATGCCGAACTACCATCATATCCTCATTTCTATTTCCCGATATAGATAACGCATCAAGCTTCTTTTGCATGAGCGCAATTTGCTCTTTAAATTCTTCACTTTCCTTGACTTCATTTACCGACTTAACCGATCGATAGTCCTTGCGTTCCTTAGGCCAATGAAAACTATTCTCAGCCATTTTCTCAATTGTCCTCCAAGCTTCTTCCTCTTCAAGGTCAAGAAATGCTCCTTCCGATGAAGCATCTAACATCACTTTCGTTTCATAGTTTAATTCCCCGTAGAATTGGCAAATCTATTGACTCCGAGAAAGTCCATGTCTTGGGCATTTTCGTAGAAGCTCTCTGAACCTATCCCATGCCTCGTATAGAGGTTCATCGTATCTTTGTCCAAACGATGTGATATCAGCCCTTCTCTTCAAAGTCAAACTTGGTGGAAAAAACTTGAATAGAAACTTCTCTCTCAACTCTTCCCAAGTGACAATATTTGATTTGTCCAAGCCTTCGAACCAATTCCTAGCACCATCTCTCAAAGAGAATGAGAATAATTGCAGCAGTATTTGATCTTGAGGCACTTGGTTGATCTTTATAGTATCTGTAATCTCCAAAAATTGAGAAATATGAACATTTGGATCCTCGGTTAAGTGCCCCCAAAATTGGTTGTTTTGTATCATTTGGACCAACTGTGGCTTCATCTCAAATTGTGTAGCATTTACTCCTAACCGAAAACCTCCCATTAACGGTTCACCTTGAGGTCGAAAAAGATTTTGTAATGGTCTCCTCGGACCATTCCTCTCATTGATAATGGCCTTCATCAACTCGAGTTGCCTTTCCAACTCTTCTATCATAATCGTGTCTTCCCCATGATTAGCCATCTCAAAATCGATTTGAATATGTGCTCTTCTTTCTTGTAGTTTCCTTTCCTCAAGCTCTCTAGCCTTTGATCGAGTGATCATAAACTACCTAGGAAAAATCCACAAAACCAATTACAAGTAAACAATCCAACAAAAACAAACAAACACAATTAACAACAAAACAATGTTAGTAAGAATATTCACACAAGCATTTCCTCAAACACCTAGCATACCACATTTCAACTTTCAATAATTCCACCAAACCTACTAAAAGATTCCCCGGCAACGGCGCCAAAAACATGACCGTCGTGTGAAGTGACACACAATTCTCACATCAAATTATCAATCCGAGATCTTTTCTATTCGCTCTAGTGGAAACTATTTACTCGTAAGAAGATGCATCAATAGCTAGGCAATACAATAGTCGTTGGTTTTCTTGATCTATCTAGCTATGATTTGCAAACTAAACTACAAATTGCATACAATCAAACATTCAACAATTTGGTAAATTCACCAATCAATTACTTCTATCAAATGTTTGGGTAGATTAGAATAACAAGTCCAACAATCTTAGAATGGAGTGAGTGTTTGTAAACTTCAATTGAGCCAAATTAAACCGAGCTATGTTGTAAACGATTTTAATTCCTATGAAGTTGAGCAATCGATACTATCCTAGTCAATCCCCTTTGTACCGGTGAATTGTCCGTAGATGAAATTAGAAATCTCAAATAGCTACGTTATCGATCCCTAACTCACTCCAAATCGACCGTCGATTATTGCCCTATAATTCTAGCTCCGCACATGGATTGGAACTAAAACTATATGATTATGCACTTATCACGACATTTTCATCCGCGTATTGGCTGCAACGGTCACATCAACTACCTATAGATTGGTTATTACCTACATCTATTAGGTATGAACAAGCTCAAGTGCAAATCAAGCCTTCATAGAAAAGTAAACAAGCATAGAAGGTTCAATCCGTCTCAATATCCATATTACAACACTCACTTAGGAATTTAGCTCCTCATACCTTGAATTTGAAGCAATACAAGTTGAAAGATAAGAATTGACATTACAAAGCTTCAAGGTCAAAATTGATCTTCTATGATTGTCTTCGTTGAATCCAATCCACCTAATCTCCCTCTTCAAATGTCACCAAGTTGATGGAATGATCCTTGGTTCTCCTTGATTCAAGTGGGGAAAGAGGTGTAGAGATGAATCTAGATGGAGGTTAGTGACGGTTATTCTTCAATTTGGCAAAAAGTTCTTCATTCAATTGATTTTCCCCCTTTTATAAACGAGCAAACAGGGCCTCGGATCGCCCGAGCCAAATAAGGCTCGCCCGAGCCATCCTGGGAACCACAGCAATCTGGAAAACACGTTCTGGCTCGGCCGAGCCAGAACCGCTCGACCGAGCCTGCTCTCTGCCAGCCAGGCTCGGTCGAGCCTGCACTGCTCGGTCAAGCCTGCTTCGCTCGGCCGAGCGGGTCCTCCAAGCTTCCGAAACCATCCTTTCGTTCCGTTCGGGCGAGCCTAACCTCCTCGGACTCCAAACTCGGGCGATTTTCCTCCAAAACTTCCCAAAATAGGTTGTATTATGCTCAAAATGTATCCTACATCATTTCAAACACAAAAACAAGACAAAAGAACAACAAAAACATATGATATGAGGGTAAAATGGCCACAAACATGCACGCTCACACATCGAAAAATAGGTCATTTTACACACACATCATAGGTCTTGTGGAATTATTGAAAGTTGAAGTATGGTATGCTAGGTGTTTGAGAAAATGCTTGTGTGAATAGTGTTACTAACATTGTTTTGATTGTTATTTGTGTTTGTTTGTTTTGTTGAATTGTTTGTCTTGTAATTGGTAGGTGAGTACTAACTTTTGTTTGATTAGTTGTTAGTTGATTTATTCGTTGGTACTTTGAGAGGGTTGGACTTGTGTAGGTGTCAAATGGATAATCAAAGAGGAGACGCCAAGGAGAGATTGGATAATTTACAAAGGCAAGTGGAGGAGATGAAAGCAAAAATGCTGGAAAAACAAAGACCACGAAAGCCCCTTCGAAGCGTATATGAGAAGATGTTTGAATGTAATTACCAATGGCCAGAAGAGCAAAGGGATTACAATACGGTGAAGGTTGAGAAGAAGTATAGAGAAAGTGATATGTGGAGGAGCAAATTGGATCAAATGCAAGAACAATTAAACTTGTTGAGGAGGCCACGTAGAGATAGTGAGGTGGTGAATGAAAGAATGTTTGAGAAATATGAGGGGAAACTCGAAGAGACTCCAACACAAGAATCAATTGTTGCCAAGCCATGGAATGAAACAGATCAAGAAGAGAGAGTTTCAAAGGACACGAAACTAATTTCGAGGATGAGTGGCAATGAGATTAATGAAGGCATGGGGGATAAGAGTGCTAGCATTGTGATGAAATCCAAGGAAAGTGTGAGTGATGTTGAAGAGGAAAAGGCAATGGAAGATACGAAGATGAAGAGAGATGAAGTCAAAGAAGAGGAGATAGAAGTGGTGCAAGAGGAAGAACCACAAAAGGAGGGTGAAGAGTTACCTCAAGAATATGAGGAGGATAAGGGCACCAACGGGTTGGTGCAACATGAGGATTGTATGAAAAAAGATGATAACGAGATACCTTCACCCGAGGAAATTCAAGAAATTCCAGTTTTTGCACAACTATTGGAAGAAGAGTGTGAGGAGAAGTCTATAACGGGAGGATTATGTGGAGAAACGGTGTTTGCTTTTCCTTCTCGGTTAATAGACGATGTTGGAAAGGAGGTGGTGCTAACAAAGAAGGTGAATGAGGTTTATGAGTTAGTTGATAAAGGAGACAGATTGAGGAGATGTAATAATGCCGATGGTGTATTTGAAAGGTCATTGGTGATTGAGACATGGTTAGATGGGGTGTTAGATAGCATGCTTGTGTTGAGAAAATTTCGAGTAGTAATGAGTGTAAGTTTGGTTGGAGGTAGATTAGGAAGAAGATCAATCGACGAGTTGCTTCCAAGCAATGCGCGATCGGTAGAGAAAGGTATACTCAAAATTCACAAGATTTTTGACAATGGATAACATGGTAAGGTCGTCTAGCTACCGGCGTTAAGGAAGCGCTTGTTGGGAGGCAACCCAACCAATTTTCTTTCTTTTGTTTAAATTGCTTTTAGTTGATTTGATTTTGAATTAATGTTTAGTTTGTTGGTTTTGTGTTTGTTAGGAGAAACTACAAGTTCGAGATGAGGGATTTCCTACCGTCAACTATTTTTGAAGCTTAGTCTAACTTGACTAAGTTTGGGGGAATGTACCAGTTGCCGGTTTTGGGGAATATTTGAAGGATCAAGAGGAGTGAGTGTGCACCGTTTACCTTTTTACAAACTTAGTCTCACTTGACTAAGTTTGGGGGGATTGGTCGGTATCCGGTGCTCTTCTCGGGTTCACTCTTCTCTCTCTCTATCATTACCTTTATCCTTAGTTTAGTTTAGTTTAGTTGAATTTGAATAATATTGATCATTCGATATGGTTGTATTATGATATTTGATCTACTTTGGTTTGTTTGATTTTGGATTGTGGATGATGATTTGATTTACTTTTATTTCTATTTGAATGGTTGTTGATGAATCATTTTGCGAGCTTACATGAGATTGAATTCTTTCTATTCGGTTTTGGTGTGTGGATATGTACAATGGTTTGGTATGAATGGTGGTGCTAGTGGATAAATGTTTTAATTTTTCTTGAGATATTGGTTTGTGGAAATATTGGTGGATATGAGAGCTTTATTGGCTTTATTATGCTCAATTGTTTGGTGGTGTTGTATTGATGTGTAGTAGGTGCAAATAAGGAATGGAGAGCGGTGTGATCGTGTCTACCGATGGGTAACGCTTACTATCGTTTCTCCTACCATTTAGTTTCAATTTAATTGTTCTTGGCATGTAGATTGTTAATTAGGATGTTGTGTGCTTGTTGTGTGTGTGTGATGAACCCAAATGAGAATTGGAGATTTGAATCATGATTTACTTTGTAAGGCTTGAGATTTACTTTGACCAATGATAGGGCAAAATCTAGTTGTTAAGGCGTGCTCGAATTGAACTTTTGAATTGCCGAGTTTTGTGCGAGGTTAATGCCTAGGACTTGACAAAAGCCGAGAGTTTTTTAGCCTTGATATTGTCATACTTTGATCGGTTGTGAGTGGCAAGGTTGAGAGCACAAAATCTAGAACTTGAATATATTCTCTATCTATTTGGCATGAGTTTGGTAACTAAAAGATGATCTTAGGCCATCGATTCTTAGTCCTTCCTTTCACTTCAGGAGTATAAGGTTGCTGATATTATAATTTTGCCCTTCATACCCCTGTTTCCCGTGATTGTGCTTAAATGGAGAATTTTCTTTAAAATTATTAGGACAAAATTTGGGGGGGAATGAGTGTATGAGGGTGAATACGGAGATGAGAGTTGGGATGGGAATTATTTGGTATCTTTGAGTTGTGATTGTTGAGGCAATAAAAGTATTGATTGTAGGATTAATATGAATCCTAGAAAAAATGGGTACCAACAAAAATTTGGGTACTTAAAAAAAAAGAAAAGAAAAGAGAAAAAGAAAAAGAAAAAGAAAAGCATCATGAATGAAAAAATGATGGTGCTAGAAAAAAAATGAGAAAAAGAAAGAAAAGAAAAAAAATATACATGAGAGTTGATTGATGAAAAAGCCTCAAGGTTAGAAGTGGATTGAAGAGAATAAGTTTGGGGGGTTTTGGGATATGGAGAAGTTCGTCACTTTAGCCCAAAATCACCTACCTTTTAGTAAGCCACATTATAACCGAAAACAAAGACCTTTTTGATTTTAGGAGCCAACTCATTGTAGTATAGTGGTGAGAATTGTTTCAAGCCTATGGAAATTGTGCTCGATATCTTGTGAATGAGTGAATTCATCAAACCCTAAACACGTAAGGGAGTGCTTTCATTTCTTTATCCAATGTTGATGAGTGGTTTGAGTCGTTAGCATTAACCGTGTCGCAAAGTTAGGTGATAATCTAGTTCGATAAGAGCATGCCAAGATGACTATGATGAGCTATGAGGTTGTCTGATGAGGTTTATTGATTGTCTTACTTTGTTTTGATTGAGGACAATCAAAGATTCAAGTTGGGGGATTATGATATGTGTGTAAAATGACCCATTTTTCGATGTGTGAGCGTGCATGTTTGTGGCCATTTTACCCTCATATCATATGTTTTCGTTGTTCTTTTATCTTGTTTTCGTGTTTTCGTATTTGAAATGTTGTAGGACGTGTTTTGAGCATAATATGACATATTTGGTGGAGTTTTGGAGGAAAATTATCCGAGTTTGGAGTCCGAGGAGGTTAGGTTCGTCCGAGCGGAGCGAAAGGAGAGTTTCGGAGGCTTGGAGGAGTCGCCCGGCCGAGCGAAGCAGGCTCGGCCGAGCTGAGCCGGATAGAGGGCTCGCTCGACCGAGCAGTGCAGGCTCGACCGAGCCATGCTGACAGAGAGCAGGCTCGGTCGAGTGGGTCAGGCTCGGCCGAGCCAGATCGTGCTTCCCAAATTGCTACGATTCCCAGGATGGCTCGGGCGATCCGAGGCCTTGTTTGCTCGCCTATAAAAGGGGGAAAATCAGTTAATTGAAGAACTTTTTGCCAAAATTAGAATAACAGTCACGATACTTCTCCCTAGATTCATCTCTAAACCTCTCCCCAACCAAAATCAAGGGGAATCAAGCCACATTCCATCCATTTGGTGAATATTGAAGAAGGAAGAGAGGTAGACTGGATTCAAGGAAGACAACCGAAGAAGATCAATCGTTGACATTGAAGTTTTGTAATGAATTCTTTCAATTTCCAATTTGTTTTGTACTTAACTCAAGGTATGGAGAACTAATTTCATTAGTGAGTGTTGTATTACGGATATTGTGATGGATTGAATCGATTATGCTTGTTTACTTTCCTATGAGGGGTTGATTTGCACTTGAGCTTGTTCTTGCCTATTAGGTGTAGGTAATAGCCAGCCTTTAAGTAGTTGACGTGAACGTTGCTGCCAACACGCGGACGGAATCATCGTGATAAGTGCATAATCTTATAGTTCTAGTTCAAATCCATGTGTGGTGCTAGGATTGTAGGGCGATAATCGACGGTCGATTGGGAGTGGCCTAGGAGTTAATAACGTAGTTGTTTGCAACGCCTAGTGTCATCTACCGCTAGTTATCCGTAGCAAGTGACTAGCGACATTAGAGTCGGTTGCTGAACCTCATAGGAATTAAAATTTGTTTGCAACATAACTTGGTTTAATTCGGAACAATTGAAGTTTACAAACACTCACTATCTTCTAAGATTGTCGGATTTGTTATCTTAATCTACCTAAACCATTGATTGAATTACTTGATTGGAGAAGTTAGAAATTTGTTTAATAATTGATTGTTTGCATTTAAAGCTTAGTTTACGATTCATTGCCTAGATAGATGAAAATCAACGACTTTTGAGTAACCTAGCTATTGATACCCTTCAATTGAGTAGATGATATCCACTTGAGCGAATTAGAAAAGAGACCGGATTGATAATTTAACGTGTTAATTATGTGTGTTTCACACGGCTACCAGATATCTCTATTGGCAGCTGTGCTAGGAGGGTAAGTGTAGCTTTTCAAGAAGTTTTGCGCTGCTCCGCCTTTTTCTGATTTTGACAACAACAGTTCTTCTTTATGTCAGAACGACAATATTTTTATCTGTGAGGTTCAAGGTTTGAAATAAATGTCCGTTAGAGACAAATTAGAAGATGTCCAATCGGATGTCTCTATTGGCTGCTGTTAGGTATTGCTTTTCAAGAAGTTCTGCGCTTGCTCCGCCTTTTTTTTTAATTTGACAATGACAGTTCTTCTTTGTGTCAGAATGACAGTATTCTTCGGTTTGAGGAATCTTGAATTGGTTGTCCTATGTGATAAACCTTGAAGTTCCGTGCTTATAGACTTTAAGGTATCTCAAATCCTTAAAGTGTGTACTCTTTAGTACATTCCTCGATCGATATTCATTATCTTCGTGCACTGGGGACTTGAACTAGGAATTACATGTTGGTGTTGTCATACTTGCAAGTCCATGCTGATGATGTCATCCTTCAATGTGTACTTGGTCCCAATGCTGGTAAATGGTGTATATGAGTGGACCATACTTGCTTGATCCGTACTTGGCAAAATCCATACTTTTCAGTCAGACTCATAATCTTCCAGACTTGTAGAGTTCGACATGAATTTTAGTCTGTTGAGTCTTCTGTGCATACTGGACTATTCAGCCAGTCTAGTCTTCATATTAGATTTAGCTTACAACTCGATAAAAGTACCTATACAAGACTTTACAATTTTTTATTATCATGAAACTTTCTAAGATAGTGTTTTCATACTTTGACACACCGAAACACACAAATAAGGAAGAATATATCTATTAAATTTTCTAATATATATATATATATATATATATATATATATATATGTATGTATTAGTTAGTTGTCATTATCATTTAATTAGTATAAATAAAAACAATGATGCATGCTAATTTTTAATCTTGATAGGGGGAAGTCCATATATTGAAAATGAATGATTAATGCCCCTAGTTATGTTGTCCCTCGATGTTTATTTTATGTCTTTGAATTTTTGTAAGTTTTCTTTATAGCAATTTTATATTTTATCTTTAATGTTTGTAATTAGTATGTCTGACTAGAAACTTTAGCAAATTCTATAATTTTCTCTTTCTAATTGCATGTCTTGAGTCGATATTTCAAGCCTTAATTAATTAATTTAAACTACCTGGTTTTAATTTTTAAAATCTATTTTCAATTGAAGGATCAAGAGATGAAAATTGGATTAGATTTATAGTTGTAAATTTTAATTCGAGAGGAAAAACAGTAGGAAGAGAAGGTTTAATATAATTGTTTTCTGTCATAAAAAGAAGATATCAATTGTAGGAATTGAATCTCAATGTTTATTGAGATTGATTAATAGGTATTTTGAGACCGAGAGGAGATAGTCACTTGCTAATATTTTGTTTTAATTGCCCGACCCAAGAATTAATTTCATATTATCAGATTTTCCACCATATGTTCTTTTTGGGTTTGGGATAATTGTTTCATCCATGTTATTAAGATTGATTGAATTTCCTGAGATTTGTGTATTGCTTTATTTGATTTTTACTTAAAAGTTATTTTCAAGAAACAACATCCTTCGGAAAATTGGTTTCTCAAATACTCCCTTCGTCCCGCTATATTAGGCACGGAGGGAGTTGGCACAATAACCAAGACAAAAGGTGGAAATGAGGTTTAAAGATGTATTAACAAATAAAATATTATTAAAATGTGCACTAATTACAAATTTAAGAAATCAATGTATTAAAATGTCTACGGCCGGCCGGCGTGGCGAAGATGGGGCGGAGCTGTGATAAAATCAGGGGCCCTTTCTAGTTCTACAGTTAGGGACTCTCTGCCGGAATCCTGGTGCACGGCAACGCAGCAGTCTACGCGGCGGTTGTGGGTGGGATTGGATACTGGTTCAAACTGGAGGCGCGGCGTGGAGGGCTCAGAGAAAATGCCGCCGGATCTGGACCTGAGCCTAAATGTAGTTCAACATACAAGACAAAAAAAAAAAAAAAAAAAAAAATGGAAGAAACAAAAGACACCTTTCTTCTTCTCACAGCTTCAATTCACAAAAGACACCTCACAAGACGAAAGTGTATCTACCGAAGCCGATGAGAGTCTCGCCGGCGTTCTCGCGGACCGCAGCTACGAAAGCTTAGCCAGCGGGGGGACCTCACACAGCGACGTCTTGGCGGCGGTGGAGGTGGTGTCGTCCTCCTTCCCGTGGCCGCCGCTGTTCGAGCTGGATGGCGGGAGTGCGGGAAGCGGTCGCAACGATGATTTCCTCGGCGGCGGGTTTATTCTACCTATGCTCACGTACTCGTCGGCGCACATCTCCGCAAACAATAATTTGGGGTGTGGGGAGGATGGAGACAAATCTGGTGCGGCGGCGCAGGAAAATGAGAAACAATAATTTGGGGGTGGGGATTTAGGGTTATGAGGGATAGGGTTGGAATTTAAAGTTTTAGTGGGGGTAGGGAGGTAAATTAGAGTGTAGTTAATTTTAATTAGGATTTGTTAATTTTTTGCCAAATAAGGAAATATGCCTAATAAATGGGACAGACCAAAAAGGAAAGTGTGCCTAATATGGCGGGACGGAGGGAGTAATAAGTTGCTAAATCATATCAAATACATGAGATAATTTCGCCATACATTTCCCTTGGATTCCATAATTTCCATATCTTATAAATAATTAAGGAGGGTTAATTGATCACTGGATGCACACTAGAGTTGTGCCTATTGCAGTTCAGTTAGCAAATAAACATGTTAAACTTTTGAGATAAAATTAAATTATCGTTCAAAGCTGCAAAACACAAACATTTCATTCATTAAAAAATGATATAGTACAATTATGAAATATACCAGTTAAAAGGAGTAAAAACTCTATTGTTCCTCCTAGTTGGAACTTTTTCATCCTCTCTTTTCAGCTTAACCCAGTGATTGGACTCTTTATTCTTCATTTCGCCCACCTGTATATGAAACGACACTAAAAAATGTTTGACTAAGACATTTGGCGAAATAGCCAATTCCTTATCATATACTCCCTCCGTCCTATTAGATTAGTCCAGTTTGCTTTAGGCACAGAAATCAATGTTTGTGAGTGTAGTGGAATTAATATTTTATTGATGTGAGGAGATTTTTTTCCATTTTAGGAAAGTGGACTAATCTGGTGGGACAGACCAAAATGGAAATATGGACTAATCTGGCGGGACAGAGGGAGTATAAGATTCTGACAACTTCCATTTCCTTAATTAGTTTCGGATACGCAGATTATAAAAATTAATCTTCCTTCACCACTATAAGACCTCTCAGTTTCCATAGAGCTTCACTAGGAGGGATTGAGGATAGGAAATAAGTTCTCATCCTTCTCAAACAGATAGGAAAGAAGCTCTTACCATCTAATTAACAAATCAGTCAGCTTACCAAATATCCCATTCAGAGTGATCCATTAGAAAAATGTCAATTCTCATTAGACATTTACCACAGAGTTCAACGAACATAAATTGATTAAAGAGGTCTCGGATTATGTGTCAAGCTATTAGTCCGAGACATTAATTAAGGTCCTTTCTTTAATAACTTTGAACATAACTGAATAAACTACAATTGGTCACACTTATATTCTAAGAGCATCTCCATCCCTATTGCATACCCAAACTCAATACTCAAATTTTGAGTTTTTTTTGCTCCAATCCTACACTAAACAAGAATCTATTTTGAATTTTTCCTCCTCTCTCTCCTCCCAGAATCGCAAATATGCGATTACACTGTAATTTTTTTTTATTTATTTGCATTTTAGTTCTTTGACTAATGATATTTATTTTTCTCTTTTTAATTTTTATTGCGTGCTGCGACTATTTGTACAAATTTACTTCATGTTTGTTGTCATTTGTTTTTTGTTTTTTTATTTTATTCAAACTCAAATGTTTTTTAATTTTTGATTTTTTAATAAATATTGAAATAATAATCACCCAATAAAAAATGTAGAATGCAGTAGTTGAACACGTATGGGAGGAGCATTTTAATTCCCAGATTTAAATAATCATATATTTTTTTAGTCTTTAATTCTATTGTCGAGTTGTTTAGTTTAGTTATGTGTTTTGTAATTTTATTGTTAAACTGTTTACTTATTTAATTTATTTTTATTAAAATAAATATTCACTTTTAATAACTTATTTCATTGAAATTAATAAATGGATCAAATTCTAAATATGATACATATATGAGTAGCATTTGAAAACTATAAAAAATTGTAAAAGAAAGAATACGAATATTCTTTTGGCTTTGGAGTATGGTGTTTTGAGTTGGAGATAAATTACTGTTTGATTTGATATTTAATGCATTTTGGGTTTGAGTTTGGTGTTTTAGGTTGGAGATGGCCTAAGTAGTGATTCAATCAAGATAAGTTATTTTTTTCAAAAGTAAAATAATTCACTTCACCATAAGATGAAATTACAAACGGAGTAAACTACTCTATTAAAACTTTTAAGCTCCATTTGCCTAGAAGTGGAGTCATCTAGCTGCTCATCTCTTATCTTCTCCTCCTTAGCTGGATCAGTTGGCCTCGTAGCTATGTTCTCTATCATCAACAAACATCTTTCTAGAGCTAAACTAAGACAAGGAAAGATACTGCTGACACACAGCTGAGGTTTCACTCAAGTAAGGGATGTTTTTCATTAGTTCACCCTAAGTGATCATTTCCGACCTCCAACCTTTACATTAGTCGAGGGTGAAACAAAACATGAGCAGGCTCCATCTTCAGTCACAGCAAGGGGCACCTCATCATTCTCACTCAGAAATGGGATCAGCTCCACTTCTACTTTATATTTTATAAAAATATATATAACATATGTTCAAATCATAAATAACACTGTAAATAGCACTTTTAAATGTGTTAACTTTCACTGCTATATTGGATACAAAGGCTCGTCCACCATTGATATCATGATCACAAATGTGATCTTCTTTAAAATTCAAGTTTCATAGAAACATTTTGGAGCAATCAAGAACGAAGAAATCAGAACTATCGGATAGCTATAGCATATATAAACATCGTAAACCCAATATATTTATGCAACTTTTGTAGAAATGCAACAAAAACATCAAATATATATCATCACAAACTTCAAGAAAATAATCACAACTGCAAAAATCCATACAAAAAACTGTTGATTCAAACGTGTTTCAGCGTGCTCGTGCCCATCTGCTCCTCATAGAGATTGGTTTTCTACTAATATCCAACCCCTCTGCACCTTCATTTCTCTTCTCCTCACAATCCTTATCTTCCAACACCAACTCCTTCCCCTTAACATCGCCCTCTTCGTCCGACGAATCCGAGCTCGAATCTGAAAATGATCTACGACTAGGAGACGAAGATCCACCCTCATTTGGCTTAAACTCTTCCATTCCCTTGGAATTGGAAACACCTCGTGAACTACCTTTATCTCCCGAGTCATGGTGGATTTTATCGGATTTGGTTGGATCATCGGGGCGATCGGTTGATTCAGATCTAGATAACTCCACTGCCGCTCTGGCGGCAGCTGCAGCATAAGCGGCCGACTCGAACGCCGCTTGTGCTGCATCTGCTACGTCCTTGTACTTCCTCCTCGGACCTCTTTCTACCTCATCTTCTTCTTTGTTATTGTTCACTGCTTGAGCCGATGAAATGTTGCTACTTTCCTGCTACAAAAAATGGTGGTGAAAACGAATCCTAGCCTTTTGTTCAATAAATATATACAAGTAAAAAGCATATAAATTTACCAATTTGGTTTCTGATATGGGGAGCTCAATGTTGTTTTCCATGGCGATCTCCTTCAGCACCTCCATTTTGTTCTCCAAGCTTGGTGTCCTAGGTGACAGCTTCTGTATAACCTGAACGTAACATATTAAATTTGTTGAAGTATACAATTAGAAAATAATCTATATATTATATGAGGATTCAAAGCAGAGGAGGAAAGAGAAAAAGCTTGTGTTCTCTGCAATCTCTACAGCTCTGATATTATTTGTGGAACTTAGAAAATACTAATGTAGGGTGCAAACTCCGACCACAATTAAACTCTATAAAGTAATGTCAGTTTCTTACATGTGTTCAAATCATTTTATTTCACAATAAAACTAACTATTGACAGATTAAAATCATACATACATACATACCCTAGGGTTGACTCCACAGTTATTGCGTAATTCAACAGCTCTCTGCACGAACTCCTTCCCGAATTTAGCAGTGAAAACCGCTCGAAGCTCCATCAACTCCGGGAAATCTCCGCATCTCGTCGAAGCGTAGATCAAAGTCGATACAGCTTCAATCAGCTCATCTGGGCAAAATCTGCACAGCCCCCCCAAAAAAATGGATTGCTATTAATTATTACAATGAACAAATGCAGCAGGAGAGAAGGAAGGAAAGAGTTGAAGAGATGAAAACAAACTTTTCTTGTTCCAAGAGGTTGACCCTTTCAACGAGGAGATTGCAGTAGCCTTCCAACGCCACGAAAACATCCAACATATTCTGCTCCTTGATAACCTGCTCTACCCTGAGAAGAGCTCGTTCATGGTTGGCGCTGTTGAGGAACTCCACCACGTCGGAGCGGGCCGTGGAGCAGCGGGCCCTGCGCTGGGTCTTCAGCGTCGGCAGCCGGGCCACCGCGAGACGCGCCGTGCCTTTGAGTTTCGAAGGCGTCGAGCGTCGCCCCAGCAAAGCATCCAGCTTCCTGCCCATGCTATGCTGCTTCAATACAAACAAACAGGAGGTGCTCGATTTGCACCTTTTGTTGATGACGAAGGAAGGGATCGATATTTTTATTGTATAACCTTTGAACGTGTTTTTATACATTTATTAATTATATTTTTTTGAAAAAAAAAAACGACAAATTCAATGAAGCGTGTGGGGAATTTCTTAGAGATTAAGGATTAATTAATATTCCATGCATTTGAAATTTACGCGGCTAGTTTGAAAATACTGTGCAACTTCCCGCTGATGTGTCTTTTTATTCCTTCTATACTATGACTTTTGGCATTATTTTTTTATTTGAAATTTTTTACTAAATTTTTTTTTCTTAATTTTTGGATTAGTCCGTCGAGTTACTTTTGCACAAATAATTTGATAATTTTTTGTTATTATAAATGTTTCTTTCTTTTTAGTTTTTTTAAACAATAAAGAAATGGAGTATATGAAATGTTTGTCTTCAAAAAAAAATTATACAATATAAATTTTATATATTCATTAATTAAATAATCAAAATATTAATTTCTATATCATCACTATCTGAATATGTTTTTGATTTCATAATTACAAAATTCTTAACGTCTGTATTATATATTAAAATATTTACTATAAATACAAGTATGTAGTAACTTAAATGATAAGAAAATTATGATCGTAAATATTAAAATTTTCTTTGATAATATAATTGTGATAGAAGTAATAATATACATATAATCAAACCAATTCATTTGATTTCGAACTAATTCTATCAAGCCTCAGGTTATTACGTTTGGACCATTCGAGTTCAAATTTTTTTTTTGAGTCGTAATATTACAATCTTAATTTATTTTTAATTAACTCAATTCAATAAGGCCAATGAGCGAATTTCAGACTAGATTAACATCTCTTTTTAATAACGGACTTCGTAAAGTCTGGACTCATATATATTAGATAAGGTTAGATATGAATTGCTAATCATGTGTGAGGCTTTGAAGCAATTGTGAACAAAATTTTTACAATGACAGAATTAATCTCTAATTATATGAATTAATCATCCATATATTAGCAAATTTATACAAAGGACCCCAAAATAAGTCAAGAGTTTGGTGACCAGCTTACATAAATCGTCAACATTAAACACAATTAAATAAACAAAACAAAAATAATGAATACACACATCCGTTTATCTAAAGCGTAAACTATACAAAAGGAGCAATTACTTAAACTTGTTGCTCTATATTTTCCTGTCTGAAACCAGAAAATAAGACTTTTTCGAATAAACCACGAAGGAAGAGGTCCTTTTAGTTTTCGACTAATGTGTTTTTTAATTGAGGTTTTGCAATTATTACAAGTGTAAAATTGGGATGAACTTTGAGCCAAGAGGGGGAAATAAGTTTTCTTTGCAGCCCCACAAAGTTGAATAGGCAAAAACAATTTGAACTTGTCGCAAAAATCATTCAACAAGAAAGTTCCTCTTCTAATCTCACTCAAAAATCCTCGATTCTTTTTAAGTAAAATATATTAATTTAAAATTCACCCAACTTAAATATTTTTATTAAAGATCATAAAAATTCACCCCACTTTAATATTTTTTTATTATAGAACAAATTTATGACTCATTGAATATATGCAATACGATAAAATTACTTTTACCTCGAATTGAGGACACAAATCCTTTTTTTTTTTTTATTAACTCTATCCCATCAACTTGAAAGACCAATCAATATTGTTGTCAATTTTACATTCTTTGATTTATATTTGTATACATTTTGGATTCTAGAAGAAGACGGAAATCACGAGTCATATCAGTAAATTATAACCAATATCTTAACTTGTG
This sequence comes from Plectranthus barbatus, assembly GCA_026898455.1. Classification (NCBI taxonomy): domain Eukaryota; kingdom Viridiplantae; phylum Streptophyta; class Magnoliopsida; order Lamiales; family Lamiaceae; genus Plectranthus; species Plectranthus barbatus. Next base: position 30,836 of record JAPKLW010003847.1, read on the forward strand.
TCAATCGCACATGGACATGGACGATGCATGGAACTATAAATAAATTAATTAATTATTTAATACAATGTTTTAGTAATTTTATTATTATAGTTCAGTTTTATAATATTAACATTTATAATATAATTGTTAAAATCTTTGTAATTATGAGACAAATTTCTTATTTGTTTGGTGTTGGATCCGGATAGATTCGAGTTAATCATTCGTGTGGAAATATTTAATCTTAAATTAAATATCACGAGGACGAACTACGTCGCGAGTAGATAAACATAGTATATTAATTTTCTCAAAATTGAATTCCGGTGAGTGAGAAATCGATCCTCGAAGTAGCATGCATAACAACGTAATGTGGGCATATATATTAATTACCTCTAATTAATGATGTCCCTCATCGGTTAATTAAATGCACATTTGTTGGTCTAAATACCTAAGTGCTTAAACCATGTAATAACAGTATGTGTTAGGGGTGTGGCATGACGAGGCCCCGTGCTCCTACGCGCGCGCCGCCGCCGCCCGCCTCGCCTACGTGTGCGTGACATGGCGAGCATGTCAGCACGTGACGTGTCTGCGGGCTAACAGGTCTGTCTGAATTCAAATAGCACGCTCCCGAGATTTGCACGCCGTATCGTAACTGCCATCGGGCCTTAACTGCCAGCACGCTAGTTTGTTCCAAAAATAGCTTTCTTACTTACCTGCATTGATTTTTCACCTGCCAATTCTACTCCTGCTCCACTCCAGTTCGACTACGGTGCTGCCTCGACCGAGACGAAGCCGTTTTACCTTTGGAGACAGTCCGCCTTATTCCGATCACTATGGTGGCGTTTTCTGTCTTGCGGGAAAAGTACTCTCGACTCGGCTGTTTTACTTGTTGTTCTGTTGTTTTTGCTTTCAATTCCTTGTACTTTTTACAGTTTGCCTTGTGAATCTCAGTTCTGTATTATAACTTACAATCGCAAGACAGAAAAGCACAATGATGATGCTAAAATTGACTGCTCAAATCTAAGGTCTATCAAGTAATAAAAATCAATCCAAGGAACTTACTCGCTTCGCCCTAAGGAGTACTATCTAGTTGTGTGGCTTCTTATAGCTAGGTAAGTGCAAAGTCGTTGTGTTTTGTTCTAATTCCTAAACTTGAATTCAATCTAACTAGAAACAACATTAAAAGCAAACAACACATTCATCATTCAACAAATTACAAAAAAAAAGCAATATTTTAAATTTCTCAAAGCTCGGTAGAACGAGTATCACAATTAAGTTGTCCATTTGAATGTCTCTATTGGCTGCTGCGCTAGGCGGGTAGGTGGTGTTTTTTCAGAAGTTCTACGCCTGCTTCGCCTTTTTTTGACTTTGACAGTGACAGTGCATCTTTTTATCAGAATGGTAGTATTCGCGAGTTTGAGGAATCATGACTTGTTATCCTAAGTATCAAAACTTGGAGTTTCGTGCTTACAGACTTTAAGGCTTCTCCAATCCTTAAAGTCTTTATTGCTTCAGTACATTCCTCAAGTGATTCATCTTGTCTTTATGCGCTGGGACCTGAATTAAGAAATCTATGCTAGTATAGTCATACTAGCAAGTCTATGTTGATGACATCATCTTTTGAAATATGCTTGGTCCCTATGCTTGTAAGTATGGTTTGAATAAAGACCATATTTGCTAGATTCGTATTTGGCGAAATCCAAACTTCAGCTAGACTCGTAGTCTTCCAGACTTGCAGAGTTCGTTGTGAATCTTGGTCTGTTGAGTCTTTCTTGCGTACTAGACTGATCAGTCAATCTAGTCTTCTTATTAGCTTCAGCTTACAACTCGATAGAAGTACCTATACATGACTTTACAATTTACGACTATGCTGAAACTATCTAAGATGGCTTTTACATACTTTGACCCACCAACACACATATATAAAGGAAGGATATTTCTATCAAATTTCCTAATAGTTCTAAGGCCACCATGACCAGGAATCCAATGTTTCGGATTATCCAGCGCATTTTGGCACAGGCCTTGTTTGCCAAAAAGGACATCGGTTCTTTTAGGGACCTTGAACTTCTGGAGATTTACTGTATGCTGCACTGCTAGCACTTCAATTTTGGGGATCTATTTCTACAACAAGTTCGGAGAGTGGCCGGTGCCACCAGAGGAGTCATCTGTATAAAGGGTTTATGGATGCATATTCTTACAGAGATGGGGATCCCTATAAAACATTTGCAATCTGAGCTGGTCGAGTTGATTACACTATATTGGATGGCTGACCTTCGGTTTATCACCACTGGACACGCTCCCTATTACTTCCACCAAAGAGAGCTCTCTCTCTCACTTCCCATTATCAAATCCTGAGCTCACTAATGTAGGAATTTAAAGGTACACGGAAAACTGGTGTCTGGACACTTCTGAGCACACGACAATGATGTTAGCTGTTGAGCAGAGCACTGACCCCACCAATCTCCCGAGCAGAACAAATGAGACCACGATACAGAGGCTGAGGAGGATATAGGCCCGCAGCAGCCTCCAGAGAAGCAGCCACACCTGGAGGATACACAACATCAACAGTCTCAAAGGGCTCGTGGTGAGACTTCTAATTTCTACAAGCGACGCCACCACCGAGTGGCTATCGAGGAGAGATTGGGCATTTTGGAGCATCAATAGGGGTGATTGGAGTGCACAACTGCAGGAACTGGCCAATAATTCGAGCATGCTTAGGTTGAACTTTTGAATTTCCAAGATTAATGTGTGTTAATGCTTGAGACTTGACAAAATCCCTGAGAATTGAGCTATGATATTGTCATATCATTTTCAATTGTGAGAGGCGAGATTGAGAGTGAGAAATCTAGAACATGCATCCGTTCTCTATCTATTGACTAGAAAATGATATTAGGCCATCGATTCCTAGTCCTACCTTGCACATTGGGGGTATAAGGTGTTATGTGTGATCATTATTTACCTTTCATGTCGTTGTTCCCCATGATTGAGCTTAATTGATGAATTTCTTTGAGATATAATTAGGAATAAGTTTGGGGGATGTGTGTATGAGGGTGAATACGGATGTTGAGAGTGTGGGTATGGGGATTGGTTTGTTTTGGTGAAATTGGATCCCATTCATTGAGGCAAATAAAGAAAATGAGATGTTGAAAAGAAAAGAAAGAGTTGAAAAGAATGATGGTGCAAGTTGAGAAAAAAATAGGCACCATTGAAAAAAAAAAAAGAGAAAAGAAAAGGAAACATGCAAGTGCATGGTGAAAAAGAAGAAGAAAGAAAAAAGAAGTGAAGTTGAATAAGGCTCGGGATTGGTTTTGTTGAGCAAATGCTTGGGGGTTTTGGGGATTTTGTGGAGTTAAGTCACTTCGGCCTAAAACCACCTACCTTTAGTCAACCATGTTATAACCAAATTAAATACATTTTTTATTCTAGAATCTAACTCGTTGTAGTATAGTGGTGAGATAGGATGCAAATGGTACATAATCA
>JAPKLW010003848.1:0-34272 GCA_026898455.1 Plectranthus barbatus
TTGAACCATACTCCTGAACCCGTATCAAAAGCTCAAGACTGGTAACTGATAGATCCTACAGCAATATCGATCACATCAATCGCGATATATGAAACATCGATATTATAAGCATTTCAGTTATATGATGAACTAACTGCTCATAGATGAAAGGCAAAAGATATGTGAGAGTTCATAGTACTTCTTTGCATAGGTGCCTAACACTGCGTTGCAAGCGAATTCAGAATCAAGAAATCCGATATTACATGCTCTATCTTCAGTTAATAACCAAAGAGGATTCCGGCATCCTGGCTAATCATCAACAAGCCGAACAGAGCTCACTGAACCGCGCATGGAAGCCTATCAGGGGAACGAAAATAAGCTACTAGTCTGATCAAAACTCTGAATTATGGGGCAATAGAAAACATATCAAGTTTTCAAACTAATGAAAGTGGGATTTCATAGATCCATTGGTAAAGGATCAAGATGAGTCTCAGATATTGATAAATCAGCATTTATACAGAGATGAGCAAGATATGATTTAATGAAGTCAGTTACATCTAAAAGCCAGTTTTCTATAAGAAAGCAAATGCAATATAAGTAAAATGATTCGGATCCCATCAAGAATCACATAATGCCACCAGTTTCTTTCAATTTCAGTTGTAAAGCACAAAAAAAAAAAAGAAAAAGATATGCACATTTTTCTTACTTGAAGCATCACACACAACCACAAAAGCATTGAATGGCGCAATCAAGAAACTAAACAAAGTGGGAAATTCATCCAAGAAAGAAAGTAAAAATGGGCAATTCAAGAATCTGACATACCACAGAAGAGGCCTCAACAGTGAAAGACTCCTTTTTGACAAAAGGGTTTCTCCCAAAACTGGCAAAACCCAAGAAAAATAGAAGCAGAAGTAGTGATGGAGAATATTGGGGTGGGATAGGGATAAACAAGTATGTATGAGTGAAACAGAAGAAATACAGAGGCATATATGTAACAGACTTTTTTTTCTTCTTTTTGAGCAAATATATGTTACAGACTTGAAGTATAAGGTAGAGAGGGAAAGACAAAGCCTCCCAAAAATCGTCCCTTTGCCGATATTTGCCATGGCCCAGCTGTTGCTGACCTCAAAACAAGAGCCGAACAATCAATCAACCTAAAAACGTATCAAGAAATAAGAAATTCAGTTCTCGCTTCAGATTCCCAATTATTTGAGAAAAAATAATCAGTTTCAGGTTAAAGCTTATACTTGATGAAAATCAGGCTTGTAGATGGTCAGTTCTTGAGCATTGTCCTTGTTTGGTCTTCAATGTAAGTCCTATTACAACTCAATTCAATCATATACAAGGATTATAAATTTGAACTCTTTCTGAAAAACTGACTAAATATACTTACAATTTTAATCCACCAAAATACAAAAGTAAGGAATTATTTATCTAACAAAATTAATAGAATTACTACTCCTGTCCCGCTAGAATAGGTCCACTTACCGAATTTGGCGTCTCAATTAAATTGGGACATTTCCAAAAATGACAATTTTTTCACTCAGAACAATAAAATATTCATTCCACTAACTTATTCTACACTCACAACCCTTAATTTGCGTGCCGAAAAGAAAAGGGCCTATTAAAATGGGACGGAGGAAGTACTATTTTAAATTACTATTTTAAAATAATTACTATAATTTTACTAATATTATTGTATTAATAATAATATATATTTAATTATATTTATATATTACAATACTCCCTCCGTCCCATTTTAGAATATTTTATTGTTGTGTGTGAAAAAGTTGTCATTTTTGGAAAGGGGCCAATTTAATTGGGACGCCAAATTCGGTAAGCGGGCTTATTCTAGCGAGACGGAGGGAGTATATAATTATATTATATATTATATTAGAAATCTAAGGCACTTGTTCTTCGATGAAGAGGATCTTAAAAAAAAAAAAAGTGAAACAGCAGAGAGATGGATGATAGTGTCTTCCATAGACGTTGAAATTATATCTTAATGAGAACTCTTCATGTCACCAATCATCCAAGATAAATTGTAAGAATAAAAAGCCATAAACCTCCCAAAATTCAAACAAAATATACCTAAAAATATAAAGATAGATGATAATAACTTCTTTAATGTTTCGCTAATCTTCAAGGCAATGTAATGGTAAGTGGGTTGGCTGCAGCGGCATGAAATATGTTTCGGGGATTTTGATTTAGAAAGAAATAGGGCTACATATTTAGATGAGGATTACCTATTTAAGTTTTTTATTTTAATTATATTTTAAAATTTAAATAGTGGTTACTAGGGTGAAATAGTAATAATGTATTTTAATTTAAAATTTTATTTTTTTTGAGTGGCTATGTTTATAAAAAATGTGGCTACATTTAAAATTATTTATTATTAATTTTGTTTTAAAATTATGATGTTTGAGTATACATATGGATCTTTAAAATATTTGGGTCATTTTATTTTTAATCATGACCAGGATATAGGTAAGTCAGAATTCAATTTGATCGATTAATAAATTTAAACTCAGTCCATCGCAAGAATCTAATATCTGTGATCCTAATGCCCGCTCCATAAGGCCCAAAGCATACTTAAAAGGACATCACTTCATTGGGCAATGGCTAAATGAACCTTGGAGCACGGATGAAGTTCGAGGAAAATCCCAAAATATTCATTATATTTTATATACATATAAAAAATTCTCACTTTTTATATCACATTAAAAATATCTAAAAATACATTAATCTGTCAAAATCTGTTAAATTCAAATTTTCAGGTGTTTTTTTTAGAAAAAAAATGAACTTTGAATTATGTTAGTTTAATTAGACATTATTCTCAAATTTCATTTTAGTAATTTTATTGTTTACAAAATAAAATATTGAAGAAAATTTTTTGACCAAATTTAAAAAAAAATTAAATGTTCGTTAGTATGAACTCCAATAAATGAGGTAAAAATGGGATAATTAAATGAAGTAGGAATAGGGTAATTAAATTAATGAGGTAGGAATGAGATTAAATGAAGTAGGAATAGGGTAATTAAATCATAGCTGGTGTCGACTTTGAATTGTATGAACTGAAAGAGGACGACGTATCAGAGGCGGTTATTCAAGAATTTGATAAGAATAAGAATCAAATAATTGATGAGGACGAGTTTGTGGAGGGGATGAAGACATATCTGGAGAAGGCCATAAAACTACAAGCTTCAAGTGGATAAAAAACTAACGGGACAAACACTATTGAGAATGTAGAATTATGTACGAGAGATAATCGTTTTCATTAAGAAAATATATGTGTGTACAAATTATACAGGCTAATGATACATATATATAGGAAGGGAACCCTAATCCTAATCCTAATCCTAATCCTAGAAGGACCCTAATCCTAATCCTAGAAAGAAAAGAAAATATATCTATATCTATATCTTCACATATCTAGAAGATATGATTATATCAACCTAAATATTCATATCTCAACACTCCCCCTTAAGTTGGAAGGTGTAGGTTACGAACTCCCAACTTGCACACTAAATAACGAAGATGGTCAGCTTCAAGTGGCTTTGTGAATATGTCGGCAACTTGATCCGAAGAAGATATCTCACATGGTTCAATGTCCTTCGACTCAACTCTTTCTCGTACAAAATAACAATCCATTTCGACATGCTTTGTCCTTTCATGGAATACTGGATTCCTGGCAATATGCCGAGCAGCCTGATTGTCACAATATAACCTAGTCGGACGCGGTTGTAGTGCATCTAAATCTTTTAATAACCACCGCGGCCAAACTATTTCACTTACCGCACTTGCCATCGCACGGTACTCAGCTTCAGCTGAAGAGCGTGAGACCACATTTTGCCGCTTGTTGCGCCACAAAATCGGAGCTCCTCCAAGCTTAATGGCATATCCATCACGAGACCGTCTTGTCTCAGCGCAACTACCCCAATCAGAATCACCACATGCTTCTAATAACAACCCCCATCAGCTGCTAGGAAAATACCTTGTCCAATGGTTCATTTTATATACCTCAAGACTCGCATGGCTGCATCCATATGTACTTGCTTCGGCGTCGATAGGAATTGGCTTAGCATACGCACCGCATATTGAATATTCGGCCTTGTAACAGCAAGGTAGAGAAGACGTCCAATGAGACGTCGAAACTGTTGTTCATCAGCTGCAGGGCTGTCATCCCCTTGATCTAACTTAAGCTTTTGCTCCATCGGCATACCACTCAGCTTGCAACCTACCATCCCTGTATCTCATAGAATATCCATAGCATACTTACGTTGGCTTAGAACGATTCCATTCTTCGTACAAGCCACCTCTATTCCCAAAAAATATTTCAGTGGACCAAGATCTTTTATGCTGAATCTTTTGTTCAAAAAGTCTTTCACTTGTTGGATCTTTTGTGCATTATTTCCTGCTAGGAGTACGTCGTCCACGTAGATGAGGGCTGCGACAAAAACTTCTTCGTCCTTGAAGATAAAAAGTGAGTGATCCGCATGCGATTGTCTAAAGCCAATATCGATGAGAGCTCCTGTAAATTTTTCATACCAACTTCTCGAAGCTTGTTTTAAGCCATACAAAGATTACCAGAGTTTGCATACTCTAGTGTCTCCTTTCTTGGCAAAACCCTGCGGCAACCTCATATAAATATCTTCCATGAGATCTCCATGCAAGAAGGCATTGTTCACATCCAGCTGGTGTATTATCCAGCCTTTCTTCACTCCAACTGTAACCAAACATCTCATGGTGACTAGTTTGGCAACAGGTGCAAAAGTTTCATGAAAATCTACTCCTAGTATCTGTGTGAAACCTCTAGCTACCAGACGTGCCTTGTATCTCTCAATCTGTCCCGTGGGTTTATACTTCACCTTATATACCTATTTGGAGTCAATGGTCGACTTTCCTGGTGGCAACTCTACCAATTCCCATGTTCCATTCTCCTCTAGGGCTTGTATCTCCTTTTTCATTGCCTCTCTCCACTCGCTAATTTTGACGGCTTGAGAGAAGCTTCATGGTTCAGCGTGCATGTCGATCGAGGCTAAGTAACACTTGTGAGTTGCAGAGAACTTTTCATAAGTAATAAAATTGCTTATAGGATGTACCGTCGAAGTTCCTGAGTTGGAGGCAGGTTGAGTGTGGTCTATGGAGTGTGGTAGATCGACGATGTATTCCTTTAAATGCGTTGGTGCTCGCATGATCCTTTCACTTACACGCCTATCATCAGCGTGACTCTGTGTATTCTCAACCGTATCTTGAGTTATTGCCTCTCCTGTATTCTCAGTATTCACAGCATCTTCCTGAATGCATTTTCCTGAATGTCGACAACCTCATGAAACTGTCTTGCGCTAGAGTTTTGCTTCTCTCCTTGAACAACACCATAAGGGAAGACATCTTCAACAAATTTTACATCAAACGAGACACTGATCTTGCGGCTTGACAGATCATAAACTTTATATCCTTTTTGGCCCTGAGGTTACCCAATGAACATCGACATTGTCCCCCTTTCAGCAAATTTGTCATGTTCTCTGTCCGTGTTCATCGCATAAACCAAACAACCTAATACTCTTAAGTGTTCGTAGTTGGGCTTCTTCTTGAACAATACTTCATATGGGGTCTTATTTTGGAGCAATTTTGTCGGAAGTCGGTTGATTAGATATACTGCCGTGAGCACACATTCACCCCAAAAATGTATAGGTAAGTTGGCCTGGAAGCGCATGGCTCTCGCAACTTCTAAAATATGCCTATGCTTCCTTTCTACCACTCCATTTTGTTGGGGAGTGTTAACACAAGAAGTTTCAAGTAGGATCCCGTTTTCACCATAAAACTCCATCATCTCATTGGATTTGAATTCTCCTCCATTATCACTCCTAATTCGTTTAACTGACTTTCCAAACTGCGTCTTAACCATGTTACAGAATAACTTAAGATATGTACTTGTTTCTGATTTGAACTTCATCAAATAAACCCATACTCCTCTACTAAAATCATCCACAGTCGTGAGAAAATAATGAGCTCCTGTAAGTGAAGCAGTTTTATATCCTCCCCATATATCACAATGTATCAGATCAAAACACTCTCGTGTTTGAATGGAACTAACAGGAAAAGATAATCTAGACTGTTTAGCTTTAATACAAGAATCACAAGCATCGTTACTAACTTCACAAATCCCTTTTAGCTTATCCCTTGAGGCATGCCCCAACCTTCTATGCCATGTGTCTGGATCAGTAATGCAAGAGAAAGCTCATCGATCTTTGCTGAAGGGTTCGAGAAGGTACAAACCACCACACTCCTTTCCCGCTCCAATCAGTTTCTTCGAGGCTAAGTCCTGTATAACACAACCATTAGCAAAGAATATTAAGGCACAATTTTTTTCCTTTGTTAACCGGCTAACCGAAAGCAAGTTGCACTGGAAACTTGGGTCGTGAAGAACATGGTCTATGTCTAAACCATTCGGTAGTCTAGTCTTTCCAATTGTCGTGACTGTCGATATGTTTCCATTCGGTGTTTTAACGGGGATGTTACTGTCGGCACTCGTGATACGTTCAAGTAGTTCTCCCTCATGAATGATATGTTCAGTTGATCCAGAGTCAATGATCTAAGAAGTTTGAGTTTCAAGATTATTACCTGCCATGTGCACAACAACATTCGAGGTGGAGGTGGAGGTATTACTGTTCAAAAGGTTTTTCAGCTAATTCAGTTGCTCCAGAGAAAAGCCCTGCAGCATGTTACTATGAGTTGCATCCTCATGTGCTGCCTAGTACGCAACAGGCTGCTTCTTCATAAATCTTCCCTCCTTTTTCCAAGGCTTACTCTTTCTTCTCCCTCAGGATATCCAACAATTTCATAACAATTTTCAATAGTATGCCAAAGCTTACCACAATTGCCGCGGCGGTGTTTTGGGGTTCTCCTTGGAATCTTATCGTCTTTCCGACATGGTTTATTTATGGACTTGGAAAGTTGCTCCGTCCAATGAGGGTTTTCTGGCCCCGATAATTAGTCGTTGACGCTCGTCCTCTGCCACGAGGTGATACGTGACTCCTAGGCTTGGAAGAGGAGTCATGCTCAATACTTGGCTCCTAATGGTGTTGAAAGAATCATCAAGCCCCATTAAGAATTCATAGATCCTCTCCTTTTCGACCTTTGCAACAAACAACTTTGCCATGTCACAAGTGCACTTTCCACATGTGCATCTTGGCATGACCGATACAACATCTATTTCGTCCCAAATTGCTTTCATCTTGGTGTAGTATGCCGAAACCGACAATTTCTCTTGTCTCGTGAGGGTAAGATTCCTCTTCAATTCGTACACTTTTGGTGCACTTTCTTTGCCAAACTTTCTTCCAAATCACTCCATATTTTGCGAGACGTTTTGGCGTGTTTAACACTATTTCGAATCTCCTTGTCCATGGCTACGACAAGCCAACCCTTTACCATGGCGTTGCACCGCTTCCACAAAACTAAGTCCGGCGAGTCTTTCTCCGGCATTGGCAGCGATCCGTCTACAAAACCAAGTTTATTCTTGGCTAGGAGATAATTACTCATCTCATCGCACCAATCCCCATAGTTTCCATCATCTGGAAGATCGGTAACATACACATGCGATGGATTGTCGGACGGCCCTATGTAGTAGGGAGACATGAGATCATTGATAACTCCACCCTTATCCGCCATGATCGAACGCGACGCGCAAAAAAAAATACGGAAGCTATTGGTTCAGAACTGATTGCTCTGGTACCATGTAGAATTATGTACGAGAGATAATCATTTTCATTAAGAAAATATATGTGTGTACAAATTATACAGGCCAATGATACATATATATAGGAAGGGAACCCTAATCCTAATCCTAGAAGGACCCTAATCCTAATCCTAGAAAGAAAAGAAAATATACCTATATCTATATTTTCACATATCTAGAAGATATGATTATATCAACCTAAATATTCATATCTCAACAGAGAATAATCCAACTGATGAGATAGAGTTTGTGGATGGGATGGAGAAATATCCGGAGAAGGCCAAAGAAGCTTCAAGTGGATCTAAAACTTACGGGACAAAAACTATTGAGAAATTCGACAGGGTACTAAACAGTGGAAGGGCTTAAGGATCAGAGAGCTATTGATTTGTGCATGATTGATAAAGTTTTTTTCCCTTTCTTGAACTTGCAGAGTATGTGGGGAGAAGCTGCACCACCACCAGGGAAATGGGAAATCTTGTTAGCAATTAGCTAACTGGTTGTAGGCATAGCTATGCTAACCACTATTGGAGGGCCTCTAACGTCCAACATTCTACTACTGTCACAAGCCATTGGATTCTCATCATTCATCTTCTCCTTCATCGTCGTGCCCGTGGCCATGAACTGTAAACTGTTGGTAGCAGCACTCCTCCCAGCCCAGAGCAAGAGTAAAAATGCTGCATCCTTGACATTCTCGGAGGTCTCTCTCTCTCTCTCTCTCTCTCTCTCAAAGCATACCTTGCTAGCTAGCTGAGCTTTTAGTCTCATTTCTTCATTCTTGATTTTACAGATCTACAACGGAGTGATCATGAACAACTTGGCGGGGATGATAACGCTGTTGGCAGTTGTATATGCAAAAGACTTGACCTGGGATTTCTCAGCAGAAGTGCTCACCATTTTGGTGGTGTGTGGGTCGATAGGCAGTTTGGCTTACTCGAACGACACTTACTATCTGGGGACGTGCATACTAGCATTCATCCTCTATCCCCTTTCCATGGGACTCTTCTATCTTGTATCACGTATTGTGTAGTAGGAACTAGGAATCATCATCACCTTTGCATCTCCATTAAATAGACATGTTTGTGGATTTCAAGTTTCTACTTATGATAGAATCATCTCTCCTCCCCCCACCATATGTATTAGCCAAGAGATTTGTTAGTAATGGGACTTGGATGGTTTCTGTAGCTATCCCAACATCATCGCTCCAATCGAATTCTCTCTATGCAGCAGCAAACACTACCATCTTCATGTTGTTTTCAATTAAATTTATGACATAGAAACGTTCGGAATTTTGAAATCAGTAATTTTAATAATTAATTACGAACCTTTTTTCATAGTATAATTAGAATAGAAGAATACTAGTGATTCTCTTCTATTAACTTCTTTATTGGCAATTTGTATTTGAAAAAGAATTGGTGTGCCAAGAATCGAAAGCTTAGTATATATTATTGAGTTAATATATAAGTCACATAAGATTGATATTCTCATTAAATATCAATTATTAATTAAATATGCTCCTAAATGTCTCGTGTATAATTTATATGTATAGAGAGGTGAGATCAGGAGAAAAAAATCTTCATTTGAGAAAAAAAAATGAATAATGTCTATTAAATCTAAATAATTAATAGTTGATATACAATCAAGCAACGATCAAAACACAATCAAGTAAACATAATCAAAAAAGTTTATCAGGAGAGTTTTTTCCTGAATCTGCTTCCTAGTAAGTGTCAACTAGGAAATGTTTCACAAGAGGATTTGAAGAAGGATGGAAGCCTTGATTTTCTTGTTGGAAACTATGCCAATATATACCATGAGGATAAGCCAACTAAATGTGATAGAATTTGGTGCCTGAGTTTAACACAATGGTATCAAAGATAGTAAAACACAAAAGTTTGACACACGCAAAACAGAGTATTTTAACACACGCGGAAGCTTAAAGAGTTTGACACAGCGGCATTAATTTTTTCGAAGGTTTATAAATCATAAACCCTCGAGAGCCACATGGCAAAATAGTTTTCACTTTTCAAAACAAGGTTTTTACAAGTGAAGAACAAAATATTAAACAAGATAGAAATTTTCCTAAGTTCACTCCTTAGAAAAATTCCTACGAAAACAATCAAACCCAAAACACACGATACAACCCAATATGCTCCTCCACCGTAGGATTCACTCTCCGGAGATGGATTCCACAACTCGATTGTAGTCTTCGTGCGCTTGATGAATGATTGGTGAGACGATTCAGCCTAGAGCTCGTATGAATAAGTGTCTAATCTCTAATCCATACCTTCTCTAGTCTTCTTCGTCTCGTATTTATAGAACTTGGAGCACTCGAGCACTTCTTCCACTACTTGGCAATGGATCGTGTCTCCTTCCACGTCTTTACCTTTTCATACACCAAAAATGAACGCCCACAAACTCACGTGGGGGTAAATAAAAATGTAGAGGTGCTCCCTATTATTTAGGAACTAAAATAACTACCTAGAATAATAGTATAAATAATATAATTAATTATATATAAGTAATAAACATAATATATACGAATCCTAATAAATAGGACCTGTAAAAATGTCATTAAACAGATAAGAATAAGTTTCCTATAAAATAGGAATTAGTTGTAACAAACAGATTCGGAACTTTGACATTGAAGAGTCAAAGTTGTAAGCAGATAAGGTTTGACATTAACCTGTCAATGCGAGTAAGTTTGACAACCGTGTGTCAAACTTACATCTTCGCATATCAGTACTTAGTACTTCACAATCTCCCCCTTAAGCTTATCCGACCTGTTTCCATTCCATATGGATCATCCATAACACAATAGCATTCATTGCCACAAAATATATGGTATAACCATAATAAAAGCAATAATAAAAAATGGATCAACCATAAGCAAAAGAACCATTGCATAAGCAAAATAATGAATACAGGGATTGTATCAAACTCCCCCTGAATCACAAAATATCCATCAACAAGGAAACATTAAAAATTCAGCAAAAGGAAAGGAAATTGTTTTTAGAACAGAAATTTTGAAACTTAACAAGGCAGCAAACAGAGTCAAAGTCCAGCAGGGTCAGAGCCATCTTCAGCCAACTTCCACCATCTTCAGATCGTCTCCCCCTGAATGGAACAAGTAGGAAAGCTTACTCCAGATCTTGAAGCAACTTTAAGGCCTGCTTGAGAAGTCGCTTTGCCTGTCGGATCTTGGTAGTTTGATCTTGGGAAGATGTACCAACATCCACTTCTTCATCCTCAGATACGTCACTCGGCTCATATGGCAAATCTTTGACCCTTGTATCACCTTTCCTGGTCAGAGATTGCTCAAAAACCAGAGGAATGGGGTCAGACTGCAACTCTTCATCCAACGGAGTGACACCTTGAGAAATGATCAGCGCATGGAGAAGGCAAGGATGTGGTAGGTAGGTGGAATCAGCCTTAGACACTGCACGAAAAATGTTAGTGAAAACAGCTTGACCAAAATTAATGGAGAGACCAGTGCCAACTCGGTATAGGAATTCAGCTTGCTCCTTTGACACCACTGACAAATTTTTGTTTGGCAACCAGTTGTGGACACAGATTTTGAACAGGGCCACATATTTCCAGGTCAGGGTACAAACTGGCAGCTTGGTCACCCAGGTCTTCGTTTTTCCCCCAGTCAGCACAGTAGCCACATCCGTATCCGCAGACTTTGGCAAGGCTTCCACAGATTCAGAGCTTAACCCCAGGAAAGTATTGATCGTGTTAGGGTCAAACTTAATGATTTTCCCCCTAACATATGACTTTCCAAATTTGGGTTTCCCAGTTTGGAACACTTCATCCTTCAGCATGTTGGCAAACAACTCTAACACCAGAGTAGGACTAAAAGAGGTAAAGTCTGTCACAGTCTTAATCAAACCCCTTCTCTTAAGCAGCACATCTAACCCATGCTTAGAAAACATTGTCCTATCCATCATCTTTTCAATTTTAAACTCTCTCTTAGAGTAAAGCACTTTGAGCAACTTAGCAAGACAATGATAATACTTAAGAGAATAAGAGCGGCTGGTATCATAGTCAGAGTTATCTTCATCAGAAGAAGATTGAGTACCTTTCCCTTTCGAAGGAGTAGGCTCCATGGACTCAGATTGCTCCACCTTTAGTTTCTTGGATCGTTTGACTTCTGATTGGTCTGGGGACTCGGACTTTGCTGGGCGTTTGGAGGACTTTGACACTAATTTTTTCGTCTTTGGCTTTGACTTCTTGACAGAAGTGGCTGCATCGGACTTTCTTTTCTTCTTCTCTGGCTGCTCTCCACTGGAATCGGCATGTTCCTCAGACTGCTCGGCTGCTTGAGGGTGTGCTTGGAAGTCCTCATCGTCAGAGTTGTCGAGATCTCCAGATTCGAAGTCTGACAAGACGGTGTCAGACTTTTGGGACTGTTTTGGCAGATCGTCATCCTTGGTGAAGACGTGGGGGGTGTCAGTCAGACCCCTTTGGAACTTCCTGGGCTTCACCTTTTTCCAGCGGGTGGCAGCATGCTTCTTGTACTGTTTCTTCACCGTCTCATTGAAAATCCTTTTGGATCTTCGTTTTGGCATCTTTCCCTCGAGTTGTTGGACAGCGTCAGAGATCAGCCTCAGATTCCTCGGTTCTTCAGCAACAATGGGGAAACCTTCTTGGCTTGGGAGAGCGTATCGAAGAGGTGGCTCATGAAGAACTTCAGTTGGGTCAGCTTCAGCGGCAGAGATAGGCAGATCTTCAAAGGACTTTGACGGCAGAGGGGTTGAATCAGGTTGGAGAAAGGGTTCCTGCAAGATTCGCTCTGTTTCTTCGTCAAAGGCCTTGTCTGACTCCTCGAGCGACGACTTAGAAGGAGGATTAGGGTTTTTAGATTTGGTGGGAGAGGAGTGAGAGGCGGTAGTGGGTTCTTTTGTGAGTGGTTCAGTAGGGTGAGAGGTTGAAGATTCTGTGATGGTTGGAGGAGTTGGTTCGGAGGAAGTAGGTGGTGGAGTAGTTTCAGCTGTGGCAGGAGTTGGGGTGACGGTTTCAGAGGTTGGAGTAGGAGTGTGTTGGGAATTATCCCTAAAATCTTCCTTAAAACTTATTTGTAAAAGGTTTTGTTGGATCAAACCTTATTTAGATGGTCGATCATTTGCTGAAATCTAGACCGTCTAACACAACTTGTAATATCCTGTATAAGTTATACATTGAGTTGTAATAGACTAGTATGCTATGAAGAATCCATAGCAGACAACGAGCAGATGGAGTTAGCACACAACTCACAAGCTGCTAAGAGAAACAAGCAAACAAGGATCGCCAGCATTTGGCTGAAAAGGTTACTAGAATGCTAAGGAATTAGCATTCGGATCTTTCAGCATTCTATGAAGTATCAAAGTCAAAGGATCTCAAGGAATATACCTTTAGCAAAGTTGAAGCCGGACTGCGACTCTGACAAAAAGGACGCACAAGGGACGAGACTTTCCCTAAGTAGTGTGGGAAGTACATCTCTACTCAGAAAGGCGTTCTATCAAGTTAATCCATTCTGGGAAGAAGAAGCCGTTGTGTCTAACGGGTATGGAGATTCAAAGTTTTGAATCTCCAACTATAAAAGGGCAAACTCAAGAACTGGATAGACTACTGCTTTTACAAATCTACAAGTGCTCTAATCACTTTACTCACTCACGAACGCTCAAGCTAGAGATTCCCTTGACAAAGTGATCCTTAAAAGTAGTCAGTTGAGAGCCATCTTAAAAGTCTATCTGAAGGCTCCCAACAACCTGTAGTGTTGCTCATTGAAGTACTGACACTTCATTGAAGATATTCTTGATTGCATTCAAGGATATCTCAATCATTGAGATTCATTTCTTTCAGAAAAGAATCCAACAGTCACTCTTGGAAAGATTGTGACTCACACGGGCATTAGCCGCATACTTATTAAGTTCAGGGGCAAACTATAAAAGCCTCATTAGCGAAGGACAAGTTTTACGAAGGTGTGCCCTTGACTTGGCCGGAGCTGTGTTCAGAGAAGTTCAGACTCACGGAGGATAGCTGTCAAGTAGCCAGGTCGAAAGCTCACTGCCTACTTAACTGGAAAGGCGATTCCTTGTAATCTGTATACTTTTCTATTGAAATTCTTAGCGATTCGGCTAAGGAGTGGACGTAGATCTATTTGATCGAACCACTATAAATCATGTGTTTATTTACTATTTTCCTGATTAACTGTTCAAAGCTTGATTTAAAACCTAGCAACAGAGTCGCTAGAGTATATCTGTAAACAAACTTAAGTAACAACTTGAGATAAGAAACACTTTGTTAACAACATTAAGTGCAAGAGACTTTAATCTATTCCGCTGCATTTCGTGATAAGTTTTCAAACACGACGACTCTGATATTTCGGGACCAACAAGTGGTATCAGAGCGGGAGGTTGAAAAACCGACTGCTTCTGAGTCGCTTTAAGACCAGATCTATCTTTTTCCTTGCACTTTCTCTTGTTTTTTATATTCAGCTCAGGAAACCTTTCAAGGAGCATACAAAATGATGAATCACTCCCTTGGAGAGTATGACAGAGAGAACTTCTCATCTTGGAAGAAGATGGCTCTCATACAACTACAGAGCATACATCCTGAGATGGCAGACATACTGGTAAGAGGTCCTATTCAGATTATGAAAGCTAACACTTTTATAGGACTAGGACGTGCTGAAGATGCTGCTGGAGGAGAACCAAGACCTCCAAGACCTGAAATGGTTCCTAAACCATTTGATGAATACACAAGTGAAGACAAAAAGAGAGCTCAACTAGAGCACGTGGCAAAGAAACTCATTCTTGACTCTCTCCCAAAGCTGATGAAAGAAAAAGCGCTTGACCTCGAAACTGCTAAGGAGATGTGGGATTATGTGTGCGAATCTTCACAGGAGACGGATCAAATGAGACGTAACAAACTATAGGTAGCTGTAGACAAATACGAATCTTTCTCAATGTGTGCAGGAGAAACCATTCAAATCATGGAGGAACGCTTCAACACATTAATTGGAGAACTCAGAAGTCTTGGAAAGAAGTATGATAACGGAGAGATGAACAATAAAATCATCTCCAAACTATATCCGAGAGATGACTGGTTCGCAAAAGTAACTAGTTTGAGTGAAAAAGACCTCAACAGCTTGACTACATCTGAGGTATTTGCTCAACTTAAAGCTCATGAATTTATTATACAGCAGTCGAAGAAGAATGAAACGGCTGTAGCACAAGCCGCTTCAAAATATGTTGGGAACGCTGAGGACTTAGCATATTTCGCTAAGAAGGACTACAACAAATTCAAGACAAAGAGACCTTTCTATAAACCAGAAAGACCTACTCCAGCATCTCCCTCGAAAGAAGGAAGTTCCAGTGCAGGTACTCAAGCAATTGATCTAAAGATCAATGAACTGTAAGAACAAATGAAGAAAATGCAGAGAATGCTGAATGAAGCAAAGGCTGAAAAGGAGGCGAAAGAAATTCCCTCATCAACATCTAACCGCTCAATGGAGCGAAAAATTAGAACTTGCTTTGAATGTGGCTCTCCAGATCATTTGAAGCATGATTGCCCGAAGGTCAGCAAGGAAGAACGAGATCGACTGAAACAATGATTCGAAAGACGCGTTGCGAAGGCCGTAACCAAAGCGTTGCTAACCAGGACGGAGATTGCTGATGAAGAAGAGTTTTAATGCTCATCAGAAGAAGAAGATAGTGAAGAAGCCTTGTTCGTGCTAATGGCAAACATCAATGAAGATCAATTTGCTGATGCGGACAATGATGCTGAGGAAACCAATGAATCAGCTCTCGCTGCTGAGGAAGCAGAGGTATTGTCCACTATTTCATCTAGCAATCAAATTATAAACCAATCGGAGGAATCACATTTTGATTCCGAAGAAGACTACTTAGTGCAGCTATCATTAGAATTTGCAAAAATGTATGAGATCAAAAATGAAATCGTAGGAGAAAATGCTTCATTGAAACTTCACATTACAAGCTTAACTGAGGAAGTCGAGAGACTGAGGTTAGAAAGTGAAAATTTTTCAAAATTAAAAGAAAATTTCTCGCAGCTGTCAGAGAAGTTTCAAACGTTAGAAAAAGAAAATCAAGCATTCAAAAACAAACCAAAGGAGGACTGTATATGCATGTACACATCCAGCAAGGCTGCTCTCAATGCCCTTGTAAGTAGTCAAAGACATCACTCTGATAAGTCTGGACTTGGATGTGAATCATCAAAAAGAATGTCAAAATCCAATGATAATTCTTTTATGCAGAATCCAATTTCGTTTGTAACTGCAGGGTATAGCTCTAATGAAAAAGGTAAAGGAGTAGTGTCTGCTGAAACTTTGTCTGCTAAGTCATTAACTAAAACAAAGAATAAATCTCAGCAGAGTGTGCTCATTAAAGCTCAGCAGAGGACTGTATCAAAGACAGCCAATGGTTCATCTGCTGGATCTCAGCAGAGGACAGAGTTTGCTAGGCCTTTATCCGATGGACCTCAGCAGAGGATCCCAAGGACAAATGCTGGACGCAACTCTAAGCCTCAGCAGAAGAATCAAATGATGAATAATAGGCAAGTATTTGATAGACCTCTGCAGAGGAATTCTAGAGTATACACTAAACACTACTCAACCAATCCTAGGAGTACTGAGCGTTCTAACTCTAATGCAAAGATAGTACATCCTAATCTTCATCAGAGAAGGCCTGCACAGTGCAATGCTGTGAGACCTAGCTACCCGCAGAATACATTGCATAGAAGGAATGTCTATGCAAAGCCTGAGCCCATTCCACATTATTTTTCAAGGGCAAGGACGGCTAAATTCATTCACTCACCTAGAAATAGAAATTTTGTACCAAAGGTCAAGAAAGTGGTGAATAGTGAAACCAAGACAAAAGTCTTGAAAATCACTAAGATGTGGGTTCCGAAAGGAACTATGCTTCATGCTAATCCTGCAGGACCCGACACTAAACGGGTACCTAAATTTACTTGATTCACTTGCAGGAACAGGACTCCATAGCTACGGAAACATGCATATCCAATGAATGGGTCCTGGACAGCGGTTGCTCTGCTCATATGACCGGGAATGAAGAATTATTCTCAGACATAAGAAGATTATTCAACGGTCCAAGAGTCAAGTTCGGAGACAACAGTGAAGGAGAAGTTGTTGGACGAGGTTGCATTGAAAGGAATGGCTTGAGAATCGTCAACGTAGCGCTCGTCTCCAACCTGAAGCATAATTTACTCAGCATAAGTCAACTATGTGAAAATGGGTATATCGTATTTTTTAAAAATACCGGTTGTACTATTGCTGATGCTATTTCAGGAGAAGTAAAATTACGAGGCATCCGCAAGGGTGGATTATATATCATCGATTGGCGAAGCGGCCTACAACATTCCTGCTTTTTAGCTCTCAATAAGGAGGAAACAACATGGCTATGGCATAAAAAGGTTCAATCACTTAAATTTCAAGACCATTAACTATCTTGCCAAACATAAGCTTGTTGTAGGTCTACCAAATAACACCTTCCGCAAAGAAGGAATATGCAAATCATGCCAACAAGGAAAGCAACCCAAATCATCCTTCAAAACAAATCCTGAAAAGGAGACATCTCAAAGGATTCTAGAATTGCTTCATATGGATCTGTTTGGTCCAGTCACGCCACCCACTGTAAGTAAACGTCTATATACACTAGTGGTGGTTGATGACTTCTCCAGGTACACATGGGTACGCCTATTAAAGACAAAGGACGAAGTGAAGCTTATTTTGCCAGAATTGATTCTTAAAGAGCAAAACAGTAAAGAAGTTACTGTAAAGCGAATTCGATCCGACAATGGAACAGAATTCTGTAATGGAGTGCTGATGGATTTCTGCGCTGAAGCTGGAATATCACATGAGAAATCTACAACAAGGACTCCTCAACAGAATGGGTTAGCAGAAAGAAGGAATCGGACGCTGAAAGAAGCTGTTCGATCAATGTTAGCAGACTCCAACCTTCCTGCTAAATAGTGGGGTGAAGCAGTCATGACGGCCTGCTACACACAGAATAGGAGTGCTGTCACGAGCAGATTCAACAAAACTCCTTATGAAGTATATCACGGTCGTAAGCCATCTATAACTCATCTACGTGCATTTGGTTCCACATGTTATATTCACAACAACGGTAAATCTAAACTTAATACCTTTTCACCTAAATCTGACGAGGGTGTACTCCTTGGTTATGGACATCCCACTCATAAAGGTTATGGGGTATTAAATAAGATTACTGGCATTGTGGAAATAACATGCAATGTTATTTTTGATGAGTCTACTTTAGTGCGCAGTGAAAATAAAGGAGAAAAGATTAGCAATCATGAGACTAATGATGTCAATAATCATACACTTCTAAATTCTTTCGAGAATATGAGTATTGATTCGACTAAGTCTATGACTGACTGCAATCCAAACGAGACGCACGCGGCAGGGGATCAAACTGCTGACCAGGCCAGTGATGCTAATGATCATGCTGAGGCCAAACCTACACACATCGTAACCAAATCAACTATCCTAGACGTGATTAACGATGAAGATGACGAGGAAATCTCAGATCCCGCAAGAGATGCTAAAGAAGATGCTGATGCAGTTTCAACCAATGCTGCATCCTTGGAAGTCGTAGCAGACCAGACTGTAGCAGATCAGTTGAATGATGAAGAACCCACTGCTGAATTACCAGCCGTAGAGTTTCTCACTCCTGAAGTGCCAACTGCTGAAATACCTACCGAAGAGGTTCTTGATCACAAAGATCATATAGTAGAAGTTTCAATTAATGATGAAGGAAATGCCGACATTCTCAATGCTGAGCACCAGACAAATGACGAAGGAAATATTCCAGCAGACGATGATCAATAAGGAGTACCAGATGCTGAAAATCTAACATAAGTTAGACCC
Source organism: Plectranthus barbatus (assembly GCA_026898455.1). NCBI lineage: Eukaryota > Viridiplantae > Streptophyta > Magnoliopsida > Lamiales > Lamiaceae > Plectranthus > Plectranthus barbatus. Next base: position 18,621 of record JAPKLW010003848.1, read on the forward strand.
ACTTGGTTACGCGCTCATCCTCCAGAAGGAATTCTTGGAAATGTTAATGATCCATTATTAACAAGGCGAGGAAATGCCAATGCAATGTTAGCGTGCTACATTTCAAGTGAAGAACCCAAGAAAGTCGAAGAAGCTCTGCTAGATTCCGATTGGGTGAATGCTATGCAAGAGGAACTTGCAGAATTCACACGAAACAATGTATGAGAACTAGTAGATAGACTAGAACATCAAAGTGTGATAGGGACTAAATGGGTATTCAAAAACAAGAAGGATGAGTCTGGCACGGTTGTAAGAAATAAGGCGAGACTCGTAGCCATGGGATATAGACAATGCGAAGGCATTGACTACGATGAGACGTTTGCTCCAGTGGCAAGGCTGGAGGCAATTCGCCTATTTTTAGCATATGCTGCGTATCACGAGTTTGATGTGATGCAAATGGATGTGAAGAGTGCTTTTCTTAATGGCGAACTCAAGGAGGAAGTCTACGTCGAACAACCTCCAGGATTTGAACATGGCAATCAAGTTTACAGGCTCAAAAAGGCACTGTATGGTCTGAAGCAAGCACCAAGAGCCTGGTACGGAACCTTATCTAAGTTCCTGCTATCTAATGGATTTCAGAAAGGGAGGATAGATCAAACTCCCTTTCGTATCAAAGATGGAGATAGTATCCTGCTAGTTCAAATATATGTTGACGATATAATTTTTGGGTCGAAGAACCAAGATTTATGTGATAGATTCTCCGATCTCATGACCAGCAACTTTCAAATGAGCATGATGGGAAAAATGTCTTATTTCCTTGGATTACAAGTTCAACAGTCCAGAGAGGGAATCTTCATTCACCATAAGAAGTATACTCGTGATCTTGTTGCAAAGTATTGTCCAGAGAAGACTAAGAGCCTACGAATTCCTATAAGCACAACCTGCATTGCTGCTCTTGAGAAAGAAGGAGAAGATATAAATCCTACTCTGTATCGAGGAATCATAGGGTCATTGCTATACCTCACTGCTAGCAGACCTGATATTTCCTATGCTGTTGGATTATGCGCAAGATATCAAGCCAATCCTAAGAAGACACATTTTGATACTGCTAAGAGGATTGTTCGTTATTTGAAGTGCACGGAAGGACTAGGAATCTGGTATCCAAGAGCTGATAGCCTTTCTTTAAGTGGATACTCGGATTCAGATTTCGGAGGATGCAAGATTGACAGGAAGAGCACCAGTGGCACGTGTCAATTCCTGGGACACAAGCTCATAAGCTGGTTCAGCAAGAAGCAGCACTCTGTTGCCACATCGACCACAGAAGCAGAGTATGTGGCGGCTGCTAGTTGTTGCTCACAGATTATCTGGATAAAACAACAATTGCAGGATTATGGAATTAGTCCTGAATGTGTGCCAATATATTGCGATAACAACAGTGCCATGTGTATTACAAAAAATCATGTTCATCACTTCAGAACAAAGCACATTGATATCCGTCACCACTTCATTCGAGATCATCAGGAGAAAAAGGACATTGATGTCAAATATATTTGTACTGAAGATCAAATTGCGGATATCTTCACAAAACCTCTCCCAGAGTCGAGATTCAAGGAATTATGCATTAAATTGGGTCTTATGGAATTAGACGAGACCTTGGATGAATGAAATTAGGTTTTCATTCTTTCTGGATTTCATGAAGATTTAATATTCGATATATGGAGATGCTATGGAACCTGAGTACTTCACTCGACTTGTCTCAGAAGACTTATCGAATATTTCCAACAATCAAAGTACTCATCTATTCAGCAGAGGATTTATTTATCTCACAGCAGAACAGTTAACATCTCATTACAAATGTTAACGATTCTGATCATTATTACAGATTTCTCTAGCAAAATCCCGTCAATTCTATGAAATGCATACTCAAGTCTTTGTACAGAAGATGCAGATAATGGAAAGATAACTCCTCATATATATTAGATTGGTGGAAGAACGATCAACTTACACCCTTTAAAATTAAAGGGGGAGAAAGAGTGGATGCAAACAGAGAAGAGAGGGGAGCATACATCAAAAAAAAGGGAAACAGAGTTACATCAGATTAACGACATTAGATGTCACATAGTACGGGGATCTCTTGGAAAGAAGTCGGATGGACGAAGGGCTGAACGGCCAACAGCAAGATCTGGAAAGGTTTGCTCCAGCAGCCAGCTAAGCTGCATTCCATTTGGCAACCCTGTGTTAGGCCAGCAGTTGACCACATCCTTCACCTGGTCAAACACAAGCCTCGCCCAATTTGCATGGAGCCACCCATCATCGACTACCATCATCGCATGCCAGACAGCCTTGGTGAGGGACAACTCCTCATCGGCATACATTCCATTCACTATATCGTTGCAGATGTCATACAAAATACCGTACTCAGGACGAAGACCTAAAGGAGACACCGTGGTGGTGAACTCGCCCCAATATCCTCTCTTCCAGCGCTTCCAACAAGAGTATTCCCGCGCTACATCACCAGCGCGATAGTCGAAAACAGAACTGTTACCTTGGGGTAAGCTGAAGTCTCTTGCGAAGGAATCAGCAGTCCATCTCACCAATCGATCGTTCAAGAAACCGAAGATGACATCACCCTCCACTCGCGCCTGACTGAAAAACTTCTGAAGCTCCTCTTTATGGAAATGTTGAGGAGTAATCGTAACATACTTGTCAATCCCCGACGACATCAACTTCTGCCTCACCACGTTCGGAACCCTAGGATCGTTCGCATAGCACAGACGAAGGTTTTCTTCACTGAAAATTTGATTTCGCTTAATAGTCAAATGATCTATGGGAGAACATGGCGAATTTGGATTTGAAGGAGACAAAGCAGAGGTTTCGGGATGCAACATACTATAAGAAGGCGAAGACATTTTTTGGAAAGGATGATTGTGATGCAGCAACGTGAGCCTGAAGCGTCAATTTATAGACGATTGATATTCACCGTATTAATGACGATTTGATCCATCGAGAACAGTAACGTAATTATTCACTACGTTGGAAACCCAATTGTTGCCTCGAAGTGGATGCGTTGTGACGATAGGAAATCACCTGTCTAATCAAGCGTATGGCTCAAGAATCACGTTAACTCCTTCAGGGAATGGTGATTCGCTACGATTAGACTCACATTATTTCATTTTATCACTTAACTGGGATTATCATATCCAGGATTAAAGATTTATGCTTGAAGATTGGGATTAATGGAGTTCGATGCTGAAGTGGATGAATGAGTCCTAGCTCTCATTCTTTCTATAAGGATATTCATGGAAGATGATTGTTCATTATCATATTCTGGATTACAAAATCAGAAATTACAAGAAAAGAGCAAATACATCATCAAATACAGAACACTCTTTTGTAAACCTAACGAAGAGTCACATGAAGGCCAAAAGGATGCTGAGCACAGAGCATTCCTCAACCACAATTTGGGAAATGAGCCCTCAAGGGATAGAAGTCAAAACCCATCAAAGGGATCCCTTCAGAGACCAGACGAGGAAACGATTGCTCAAGCAACCAACTTAGCTGCATGCCAGTTGGTAGAGGAATCTGAGGAAAAAGATCGATACATCTCCTCACTCCATCGAAGAAGAACTCTGCCCAGTCAACATCCTTCCTCTCAGCATCAATAGCCATCATGGGCCTCCAAATCCTTTGGTTCAACACATAATTTTCAGCAGGGACACCAAAGGTGACATTGTTAACAATGTCAAAGATGACCCTGTACTCTTCCTTCAAATGCAAGCACGATGGAGATGGTGACAACTCATAGTCAGCAGACTGCCTCCACTCATTCCAGTAACGGAACTCTGGAGCAGTCAAATGGTTGAAAGCATTCATAACTCGAATTGGACCTCGAGGAAGGCCGAACTTCTGAGAAAACAGGGACGGAGTCCAGCAAACCACCTCGTTATCAAAGCAACTCCAGATAGCATTATCTTCAGTTTCACTCCTGAAGATAAAGCTTTGAAGAGCTTGTTTCTGAAACTTTGACGGCATAGTTGTCAGAAATTGGGTCAAACAACTCTCATGAAGAGCTCCCATCACAAAGTTGGGAACACGACAATTGCTACCATACTCGAAGTACAACCCCGATTCATGAAGAATCTGGTTGCGTGTGATAGACAAATCACTGGGTGCAATTGTAACATGATGCATTTTTGAATCAAGAGAAGACGAAGCTCAAGAAGAGTATGTAAAAGATGAAGTTTAGGGAGACAAATGTGATGTTCTTTATAGGCAGATCTTGACTCTATCCACAGGAAGAACACTTTTCTACAACGTCCTATCAAATAAATTCATATCCAGAAGAGCAGCAGTCGAGGAGTCTCGACAAAGGGGGAAGCACCACCTGTATTGGTAAAGCTACTTACGGCAAGTCGTTCTACCTGGATTTCCTGGCGCTCTATTCCACGAAAGCTTAAAAGGGATAACAAAGGATAGCACAAATCTTTTGATTCAGACAGACATCTACCGCCTTAAATGATAACACTTGACGATTGCGTGTGGAAAGTGGTAGTTCATACCAGATAAAAACCAAGTTGCCTAGACACGAATGCTAGCATAGCAGAGAAGGAGTATGAAAAGAGGAATTATTATTTCTTGGAATTCTTGTAGTTGCAGCCAACTATTTTTAGATGATCACATGTACCGAAGAAAACATGTCACATTATAGAAAAGGGTTGTGGAGATTCAATACATCTTTTCATTCATCAACAAGATGTCATTACAAGAAACAGGGGAGAATTGAAGACAACACTTCACTCAAAAGTCTAAGAGGAAGAAGGCCGAAACGAAAAGAAGTCAGCAGATACAAGATTCGTTGGCCCTTCTGCTATTTGAGGAAAACTCTGCTCTAGCAACCAACTAAGTTGCATTCCGTTGAGTAGAGGCACGGCAGGATAATACTCGACGCAGTCTCGAACGTTGTCATAGATATAATTCACCAAATCTACGTCGGCTCCATCATCGATGGCCATCATAAGTTGCCATGTTTCCTTTGGGAAGAACGTGTCGTCACAGCACTCTCCCATCAACATATTATTGGCCACACGATAGAGCACCCAATAAGGAGTGTGGAGATCGTAAGCAGAAACCGACAAGGAGAATTCCGATGAAGGAAGACGTCTCCATTTATGCCACGCCGACCACTCAGGGCTCAATGTCCGTCACCAGATGACTAAAGATAGACCCAGGCCCTCTGAGAAGACCGAATCGACGAGAAAAGACGTTCGGTGACTAATAGATGAGTTTGCCGAGGAAGAAATCGTAAATACCATCTTCCTCCACAGAACAGCTCTCTATGAACTCTAGAAGAATGTCGCCTTGAAAACGTTTTGGAGTAGCAGTAACAAATTGGGTTAATCCACTACAATTTAACCTTGACATGATCATCTCTACCACTCTCGGAGTATTGTCGTATAAAGAGTTCAAACCACCCTCGTGAAGGATCTGATTTCGGCGCAATTCAAGAGATTGACCTGGTGAATCCATCTCGTTTCTTGAAAATTTTTGTTTCAAGAAAAGGGTTGTTGTGTCAACGAGGATACTTACAACAGGGTATTTATAAATGAAAGATCTTAACTCATCTCGCCAGAATTGATCAGATTCAACCTACCAGAGTTAATATCAATCTGTCATCCTACGAATAGACAGACGCCACGACGGATCGATCAACTTAATTCTTGGAATACGCAATCGACATCATCGTTTAATCTGCTAGAGATGAAAACTCTACTAGAGTTAAGGCATCTGCTAGTGAATACAATTTCTGCTAGAGATGAAAACTCTGCTAGAGTTAGGCCATCTGCTAGCAAATGTAATCGCTGCTAGAGATGAAAGCTCTGCTAGAGTTAGGACATCTGCTAGCAAATGTAATCGCTGCTAGAAATGCAATTTCTGCTAGAGATAAAGGCATCTGCTAGCGAGTACAATCTCTGCTAGAGTTAAAAGCATCTGCCAGCAAATGAGATCTACGCTAGCGTTGAAATCTCTGCTAGAGACAAGGCCTCTGCTAGCAAATAGAATCTCTGCTACTGAATTAAGGTCTATGCTAAAAAATTGGATTTTATGCTAGACTTAATATCCCTGCTAAAGGAAGGACACTCTGCTACCAACCATCACTCTGCTATAATTTTAGCAAAGTTACTGCGCAATTGATCGACAGGGCAACTATCAAGAAGATGTTTAATATTGAATGCATTTATATGAGTTTGTCAAAGATCAAAATGACATTATCTTATATACATCAGCAAAAGACAACTACAACAGACGATTCAATCAAAGGGCGAGAACGGTACAAAGGGATAAAAGTCTATTCCTCGGAGATTCGAGGGCCCTAAAGTGAGATCGCTGAATCTCTGTTCCAGCAGCCAACTCAGAGGCATCCCGTAGGGAAGATGAAGTCGCGGGAACTGCTGAACACTTTGCCGAACCCTCTGAAAGACAAACGACGCCCAATCTACCTCTGCCCGGTCGTCAACCGCCATCATGACCTTCCAAACTTCTCGGGAGAAAATCATATCATCAGGATTCACTCCTACTACCATTCCACAAACAATCTCGAAGAGGACTTGGTAGCGCGGGAGTAATCCATATGCTGAAGGGGTAGGCGAGAAATCCAGATCAGCAGATCGCCTCCACCTCATCCAGGAAGACCATTCTGGGGCAATCTCATTGCTGCGATACTCCAACACAGAATTTGGACCCCTTGGTAGGCCAAACTCTGACGCAAAAGTATCAACATTCCACCTCACCAAATGGTTCCTGAACACACCTACAATGGAGTCTCCAATCGGCTGACTCTGTTGAAAGAAGAACTGTAGATGCTCTCTTTGAAAAGTATGAGGCGTCAAAGAAATGAACCTAGCCAAACCACAAGCTTGGAGACTTGACATCACCCACTCTGCTATGTGGTAATCTGCTTCGTATTCCTCATATAAACCAGCATCACAGAGAATTCTATGTCGTGGAACATAGAGAGATTGATTCTGCTCCATATTTTCTTATTGATGAAAATTTGTGAGAAGAAGAGCAAGAGTTACAAGAAGACGTAGCAACTACATCGCAATGCTATGCTATTTATAGAGAAGGCATTGGTAAATGTTCGCTGCTGAAGTTGAAGAGTCACTAAGAAGAAGTGAGATAATTTCTTACTGCGGAGGTCAAATCGGAAGAAATTATGATCTTGCATAAAAAGCAATGCCGAGATTATAATGATGAAACCATGCAATACGTGGTGGCATCTGTTCAACTCTACCACAAACGGCTGCTGAAGTTTTCAAATCAGACGTGGGACGTTTGCGTTTTGCTCTGGTGAAACATTTAATGTATTCAGACGATAGCGACAAATGGGGCTGTGCCACGTCATCCACACTCGAGCACCGAGAGACGTGACTCTACTCACAATCTGACTCTCAACCCGAACCATCGATTGAAATTAAAATGAACTCAATCTTCGTCGTTGATTTCTTCACATACTTCGAAATCTTCTACACCTTTGTAAGATTTCAAACTTATTCAATTTCTACCTTCAGATATTCACTCATCCCCCATTTCTGGAAAACCCTCTCAAAATCTTCCGAAAACCCTACTCTACCATGGCCTCAAATCAAGATTCTCCCAACTCCTCACATCAAAATACAGATTCATCTGAAAATCTTGAGACTATTAATCTCCAACCGGCATCATTTATCTACCCTTCAACCACTTGCTCGCCACTGCATGTTCGACATGCACCAGAGTTCACCGGTATTGAGAAGAAGGAGGACATTGATGAGTCCATCCCTTACTACACATTAGTAACCATGGCCAGACAGAAGAAACTGTCCACGCATTCGGGAGAACGGCGACGAGCTGCTCAGATTATGAAGGACAGGATTCTGTACATGCCGCTAGCCAACAAACAATTTCCTAAATGGATTTTGGATCTTCTTGATTCCGAACTGTTGGTAAAGTATCTCACTGCTGAACCTGATCAATTTCATCCGCATATGGTTTCTGAATTTTATGCTAGGGCTGTCATGAGCAATGATCAGAAATCATTCAAAACTTGTGTTTATGGAAATATCATAGACGTGAATGCTGATTTACTTGCTCGCACTTTTGGTCTTCGTAACTATGGAACCAAAATCTCTCAGTATAAGATAACTAATACAGCCGAAATAGAAAGAAGGTGGAACCTTTGGAAGAAGCCAGGAGAGAAGAAGCGAATATTTAAGCCTAACACCTCAATCAACACCCTGATAGAGGAATACAAACTCCTCGCGGAGATTGTAATCAAAATGCTCCAGTGTGATGCAGGATCATACGCAGAGCTTTCTGCTAAGAAATATGTCATGATGATGGCATTAAACGACAATGCTAAAGGCAATTGGGCCGAGTTCAACTTTGAACGTTGGGCAGAACATGTCAAGAAGAATGCTCACATGGAAGTAGATGGAACATTCTCATCAAATGTAAACTTTGGGCTGAAGATTAGCAAACTATTGGAGATTCTGTTTACTAACAAAGGAGTAGATCAAGGAGTTGAACTTCTCTCTACCGATTACATTCCGGTAACACGTCGCAAGCCCAAACCAGTCAACGTCAGAAATCCTCGGAAGTTGAAAGGGAAATCAAACGTAGACAAGAATAAGCCTACTTCTCCAGAGGAACCAGATGAAGCTAGTTTGGTAGAAGTCACTCTCCAACACTCCATTCCTATTTCTGAAGAAGAATTACAAGTGCTGAAGAAGAATGCAGAAACAGATCAATGCTTCCAAAATCTCGAGGAGATTGAAAAGTTAGGAAATCTCCCAGTTGATCAGATCAACGAAATCATGACTTATAAAGAAGCAGAACAACAACCACCTCCTATTGGAACTTTGGCAGTTCCAATTCAATCCCTAAAAAGAGCTGCTACAAATCTTCCTGCAACTACGGCAAAGAAGAAGACCAGAAGAAAATTAGAACTTCTGACTGACAAGGGAGTAATGGAAAAGGCAGAAGCAGAACAGGCGAGTACTGCAGCTGCTGAAGGAATTAACACATCGAAGAAGCATTCTACTGACGACAGCACTGATCCTGATTACGTTCCTAAGTCTCTCAGGACCAGAGAAAAGCATAATCAAGAATCAAGAACAGCAAAAAGAAGGCGCATAGCCACTCTGAAGGACATCGAAAAGAAAAATTACTAGAAATTCATCACTAATTTGACATTCGAAAGCAGAGACAGGCACTTCGAACGTGTCAAATCAGCTGCTGAAGAGTTCAGGGCACAGAAGAAAGCTGCTGAAGAAGCTAGCAAAGAAGGCAATACTAGCGGAGGAGTAAGTGCTAGCATAGTCAATGACGCTTCGGCAGAGTATATACATCATCCATCAGAAGAAAGCCATGATGCTGGAGAAAGTCGAATTCCAGCAGAAAATGAAGAATTAACAGATATAGCAGAAGATGTTATCATAGGGGATTCCACAGGAGATTCGTATGTTGATCCACCTCATCTAGCAGAAGAAGCGGTGAAGAAAGGAAAAGGAAAGGCTGACATGGCAGAAGAATCGATTCCACATCTATCACCTGATCAGCAGATCATAATTGAAGAAGAGGAATTATCAGATACGGAATTCTCAAAAAGGCTAGCATCTGGAGCCTTCAGTGAAACCCACTTCCCAAAGAAAAAGTCTCGCAGAAGAAATGCGGGAGAATCCAGTGGGGTTCGCGATGAAATACTAACAGGAGTGCCAATGCAGACACACCTTGAGGAACAACCGAAGAAAACACTCCCTGATCATCAATCTGCTGAAGATCAATTCAACGCTGAAACACATCAACCAGATGAAGATGACTCTCACCTCTCGGAACCTGGATCATCTTGCATCTCTGAATCTGATTCTGATGACAAAGCTGAAGAAATCTACAATGCAAGGTTTCTGAGGAAAGAAACCACAGAATCAGAGGCTATTCTTCGTATACCACTCCATGGACTACCAGGACGTCGCTATGGACTCCGAAGAATCAGTCAATGGTATGCACCGGTTCATCCCGAAGATATACCTAACTCTGATCTAGGACCTATGGCTGAAGAAATAGAAAAATTTGTTGATTCTGAAACGGATAGAGCCATAGCAGATCTATTCCACAGTGAGTTGGATGAGTCAATACTGGAAGGACGCCTATTAGCAGAAGAGTTCCGTCGATGGAAGAAGTTTGATTATATTATGCATCAACTCTGCTTCGAAGAGCGGATGTTATGCATTGCAGCTAAAGGATTAAACTTCTGGAGACGTGAAGAACGTTGGTGCTTTGATTGGATTGATCAAGTTCCAGGGATGAAGCAGTTCTCAGATCAACAAGTAATGTGTAGACTTCAAGCTATCAGAGAACACCGCATTATCTCTCAGAATGCAGGACTACCAAACTCCACCTTCGCCCCCGATGGATACTCTGACGCCAGGATTGAACTATCTAAGCGACAAGCCAAAGCGGCTGTTGCCTATGAGAAACGTCAGTGGGAATATAAATCACAACAAGAGGAGCATCAGGAAGCTCGACGAAAGGCACGGGCCACTGAACGTGCTGCTCTGAGACTCGAGTATCCGGATAAGATGTTAGTCAAGATTCTGGACACTGATATTCAGAACATCATAGAGATTGACATTCAGAACATCATTGAAGAAGCTCAGAGAGATGAAGCTCAGTTTATTCATGAGGTCGCACAAGTTGTAGAGGCAGCTCATAGGATATTGCTCGAGGAATTACGCTATCAAGAGTATCTTGCTGCGAATAATAGTCATGAACTGTCATCAGACATTCCAACGAGTCAGGAACTCGTCATGACTACTTCCTTCAATGCCTCTCCCATAACATCCATGAAGATACCCCTTACATTGACTACCGATATAGCTGAAGCTTTCCACTCTTATTTGCAATGAGCCGTTGATGAAAGAATAGACGCAGCCACCAACCATCTGCGAAGAGAAGTTGATGAGATACGGAGCGATGTATCTCATATACGAACGGAAGTCCATGAAAGCAAGTTGGCTATTTCTGAAAACAGGGCAGGTCTTGAAGTTGTTCGAAAAGACATAGCAGACACCAGGACTCACGCAGAAGAAACGGTTGTGGCCTATGGTACAAATCTTTTGGCTGCAATCAAAGAGGGGGAAGAAAGAAGAAAAGCTGACCGTGAAAGAAGAAAGAAAAAAAAAGCGGAAGCAGCAACAAGGGAACAGGAAATGAAGAGGAAAGAAGAAAAAGCAAAGGAAGAATTGAAACAAAAGGAACTAGAAGCTAGACCTGAGCTACAAAGAAAGGAACATGAAGCCAAGATAGAACTGCAGAAAATTAAACATGAACTTCAATTGCAAAAGATGGCAATGGAACAAGAGAAACTGGCCAAAGAACTGGAGCGTGAGGCTGCTGAAAGAGAAGCAGGAGCAACTCTTGTTGAAAACTTCATGAAGTTTACTATGGAGAAGTTTGCGGACATTCAGAAGATCAAATCAGCAGACAATAAAAAGGAAAAGCCAGCGCCCAACTCATGAACGACAAGGTCAATTTCTTTTATTTTCTCTGTATCCAATTTGTACCAAAACGTGCTATATCATATATATAAAATTGGATCAGATTTTGACAAAATCTCCTTGTCCACTTCTGAATTTTACTTGTGTGCTCTAGTTGATCTACACTTCTAGTGTACTCAACGAATTTACATGTGGACATGATGATTATATGTGGATTGATGAATGTGAATGCTTACTGATTTAAATGAATGCTAGAAATTCTAGCATATTGCTTTGTTGCAAACAATTATTCATATTAATCGAGAAATATTCCCCAGCAACTGTTGAGGGGGAATTTGATTTCAATCATTTATGTTGCTTGAACCTAGTTGGAAAAACTCTGTGTCAGATTGATAGAATAGCATAGAATTGTAAAACACAGACATTCTTCCACTGATGGTCAGCAAACGATAGTAAGCTTTGATCGCACCAAAAAGGGGGAAATTGTTGGGAATTATCCCTAAAATCTTCCTTAGGACTTATTTGTAAAAGGTTTTGTTGGATCAAACCTTATTTAGATGGTCGATCATTTGCTAAAATCTAGAGCGTCTAACAAAACTTGTAATGTCCTGTATAAGTTATACATTGAGTTGTAATAGACTAGTATGCTATGAAGAATCCATAGCAGACAACGAGCAGATGGAGTTAGCACACAACTCACAAGCTGCTAAGAGAAACAAGCAAACAAGGATCGCCAGCATTTGGCTGAAAAGGTTACTAGAATGCTAAGGAATTAGCATTCGGATCTTTCAGCATTCTATGAAGTATCAAAGTCAAAGGATCTCAAGGAATATACCTTTAGCAAAGTTGAAGCCGGACTGCAACTCTGACAAAAAGGACGCACAAGGGACGAGACTTTCCCTAAGTAGTGTGGGAAGTACATCTCTACTCAGAAAGGCGTTCTATCAAGTTAATCCATTCTGGGAAGAAGAAGCCGTTGTGTCTAACGGGTATGGAGATTCAAAGTTTTGAATCTCCAACTATAAAAGGGCAAACTCAAGAACTGGATAGACTACTGCTTTTACAAATCTACAAGTGCTCTAATCACTTTACTCACTCACGAACGCTCAAGCTAGAGATTCCCTTGACAAAGTGATCCTTAAAAGTAGTCAGTTGAGAGCCATCTTAAAAGTGTATCTGAAGGCTCCCAACAACCTGTAGTGTCGCTCATTGAAGTACTGACATTTCATTGAAGATATTCTTGATTGCATTCAAGGATATCTCAATCATTGGGATTCATTTCTTTCAGAAAAGAATCCAGCAGTCACTCTTGGAAAGATTGTGACTCACACGGGCATTAGCCGCATACTTATTAAGTTCAGGGGCAAACTATAAAAGCCTCATTAGCGAAGGACAAGTTTTACGAAGGTGTGCCCTTGACTTGGCCGGAGCTGTGTTCAGAGAAGTTCAGACTCACGGAGGATAGCTGTCAAGTAGCCAGGTCGAAAGCTCACTGCCTACTTAACTGGAAAGGCGATTCCTTGTAATCTGTATACTTTTCTAGTGAAATTCTTAGCGATTCGGCTAAGGAGTGGACGTAGATCTATTTGATCGAACCACTATAAATCCTGTGTTTGTTTACTATTTTCCTGATTAACTGTTCAAAGCTTGATTTAAAACCTAGCAACAGAGTTGCTAGAGTATATCTGTAAACAAACTTAAGTAACAACTTGAGATAAGAAACACTTTGTTAACAACATTAAGTGCAAGAGACTTTAATCTATTCCGCTGCATTTCATGTTAAGTTTTCAAACACGACGACTCTGATATTTCGGGACCAACAGAGTGGTTCCTTCAATAGTGGTCTGAGAGGTGGAGGCTTGAGTTGCTTTCTCCATTTGACTCTCGAGAAGACGTTGGAGGATCTTTGCTCCGTCCGGCGAGGAAAGGGTTTTGGCGAGAAGGTCTTGTATATCGTTGTCGGCCATGGTGGTTTTTGTGTGAGTTGAGGAGGTTCAGGGAGAGAGAGTGTGTGAGAGAGAGAGAGAATGTGAGGGGTTGTGTGAGACGTGGGAGAGAGAGTGAGAGTTGAAGGGTTTGTGGTGTAGAAGATGCTTTGAGTGGCGTGAGGGAGTGATGTGACAAGGCTGCTGCAAAATACTTAAGTAGGGGGTGAGGTGTATCAATTTTGTAACAAATATAACAAAATAATCGAAAATAAAGGGATTCAAAATTTTAAATCAAAGATAATAAGAAAATATCTAGAACAAACTCGTAAAACTTAGGCAAATTCTAATTTAAATTCGGATTAGGGTAAATTAGGATCTAAAAACCATAAAATTCGCAACAACTTAAAACAAATTCGCAGATTAAAAATAAGCTCAAAAAGATACGAATTATGATGACTGCTACCAAGTTTGATATTGGGGTGTCAAAGTTACAAAGTGTCGATAATAGAACAATCTCATTATTCCTTCCACAAAGATTGTGTGCCTAATCACGTCCAATCTTTAGTACTAAATGAGATAAAGAAAATCAGCCCATTCGTATTCCAAATAAACTTTGATTCCACATGGTCAGAGTTCTAACAACTTTCTGTCCACAGTACTTCCAGTAAATTTGAAAGATAAATAGGTCAAAGTCACCATGCTTTATAACTTAGAGATCACACTTTTGTATCTCTTTGTTTTATAACATGAAAAATTATAATCGACAAAGGAACAAACTTTAACATCACAGTGTCAAAGATTTGTAGGCAGTCATACATAGTCAAATCATTCAGTAGGAGGGTTACACATCCCTAGAGATTTCCTCAAATATGAGAATCTCTCAAAGTCAAGAGCTTTAGTAAAAATATTTGCTAATTGTTCTTTTGTTGTCACAAACTTTAAAGTAATTAAACCTTTTTCAACCAAGTCACGAATAAAATGATGTCTGATGTCAATGTGCTTAGTGTGAGAGTGTTGTACAAGATTTTTAGCTATTTCGATTGCACTAGCATTGTCACACAAGAGAGTTAGAGTTTCAGAGGGCAAACCATAGTCTTCTAGCATTTGTCTCATCCATAGGAGTTGAGTGCACCCACTGGCTGCTGAAATGTATTCAGCTTCAGCCGTTGATAGTGAGATACAGTTTTATTTCTTGCTAGACCATGACACCAAGTTAGCACCTACAAGAAATCCACCTCCACTTGTGCTCTTCATGTCCTCTACATCACCTGCCCAGTCCGCGTCACTATACCCTGTAATGTCAGTGCCAGACTGTTTTGTATACCAAATACCCAAATTAGGAGTGCCAGAGATATATGATAAACACTCGTTTTGTGCACCTTGCTGATGTGGATTTGCTCACTTTTGGCCTTAGATCAGATTGTTATGTAGTGTTTTCATGCATTATTCATATTCTTTTAGAAAATATTACGTTTGGTCTGGTTTGTGGTTGTTTATGCAGATTCCACGCACAATCGGGTTGTTTACAAGGATTGACAAAATTTCCGAAAAGCCGACTGATGGTAGCTTGTACCGGGAAGAAGGAGTCAGAAAATACAAAAGAAAACGCCGAAAACCCATTCGAGGCATAATCGGCGACCCAAATGACACAACCGGCGGTCGCCGGTCATGTAGATGGGTCGCCGGTTGTGAATTTTGAAGAAATGCCTCACGGTGCACAACCGGCGACCCGGTTGCACATCCGGCGATCGCCGATCGCTCACTTGGGTCGCCGGTTCTGCGAGTTTCAAAAGATTTCTTACGGTGCAAGATCGGCGACCCGGTTGCATAACCGGCGGTCGCCGATCGCGCCTCTCAGGTCGCCGTCTGTGTCCTGTTTTGACAAAATCTGGCGAATCTGAAGCCCAAAACCATATCTTCTGGAGATTTTAAAGGCCTCAACTATAAATAGGACCTCTCTGAACGAAAATAAGGTTCCTTTCATCACTTTTTCAACTGGAGAGTATAGAATTGAGGGCAAAAGGCAAGGGAACTTGAAGAGCACTCCGGGATTCGAAGATTGAAGACTACGGTTTTTAGTTTTCATGTTTTTCTGTTCTTGTGACTCTTCATCTTTTGTTTTTCCTAAACTTAGCATGCTTGGCTAAGTTCCCTCATGGATTCTAGGGTTTGAAACTTTGTATTTATTCATTCAACAGTTTATGCAATTTA
>JAPKLW010003849.1:0-17126 GCA_026898455.1 Plectranthus barbatus
CGGACTGCGACTCTGACAAAAAAAGGACGCACAAGGGACGAGACTTTCCCTAAGTAGCGTGGGAAGTACATCTCTACTCAGAAAGGCGTTCTATCAAGTTAATCCATTCTGGGAAGAAGAAGCCGTTGTGTCTAACGGGTATGGAGATTCAAAGTTTTGAATCTCCAACTATAAAAGGGCAAACTCAAGAACTGGATAGACTACTGCTTTTACAAATCTACAAGTGTTCTAATCACTTTACTCACTCACGAACGCTCAAGCTAAAGATTCCCTTGACAAAGTGATCCTTAAAAGTAGTCAGTTGAGAGCCGTCTTAAAAGTCTATCTGAAGGCTCCCAAAAACCTGTAGTGTCGCTCATTGAAGTACTGACACTCCATTGAAGTTATTCTTGATTGCATTCAAGGATATCTCAATCATTGGGATTCACTTCTTTCAGAAAAAAATCCAACAGTCACTCTTGGAAAGATTGTGACTCACACGGGCATTAGCCGCATACTTATTAAGTTCAGGGGCAAACTATAAAAGCCTCATTAGCGAAGGACAAGTTTTACGAAGGTGTGCCCTTGACTTGGCTGGAGCTGTGTTCAGAGAAGTTCAGACTCACGGAGGATAGCTGTCAAGTAGCCAGGTCGAAAGCTCACTGCCTACTTAACTGGAAAGGCGATTCCTTGTAATCTGTATACTTTTCTAGTGAAATTCTTAGCGATTCGGCTAAGGAGTGGATGTAGATCTATTTGATCGAACCACTATAAATCCTGTGTTTGTTTACTATTTTACTGATTAACTGTTCAAAGCTTGATTTAAAACCTAGTAACAGAGTTGCTAGAGTATATCTGTAAACAAACTTAAGTAACAACTTGAGATAAGAAACACTTTGTTAACAACATTAAGTGCAAGAGACTTTAATCTATTCCGCTGCATTTCATGTTAAGTTTTCAAACACGATGACTCTGATATTTCGGGACCAACAAGTGGTATCAGAGCAGGAGGTTGAAAAACCGACTGCTTCTGAGTCGCTTTAAGACCAGATCTATCTTTTTCCTTGCACTTTCTCTTATTTTATATATTCAGCTCAGGAAACCTTTCAAGGAGCATACAAAATGATGAATCACTCCCTTGGAGAGTATGACAGAGAGAACTTCTCATCTTGGAAGAAGATGGCTCTCATACAACTACAGAGCATACATCCTGAGATGGCATACATACTGGTAAGAGGTCCTATTCAGATTATGAAAGCTAACACTTTTATAGGACTAGGACGTGCTGAAGATGCTGCTTGAGGAGAACCAAGACCTCCAAGACCTGAAATGGTTCCTAAACCATTTGATGAATACACAAGTGAAGACAAAAAGAGAGCTCAACTAGAGCACGTGGCAAAGAAACTCATTCTTGACTCTCTCCCGAAGCCGATGAAAGAAAAGGCACTTGACCTCGAAACTGCTAAGGAGATGTGGGATTACGTGTGCGAATCTTCACAGGAGACGGATCAAATGAGACGTAACAAATTACAGGTAGCTGTAGACAAATACGAATCTTTCTCAATGTGTGCAGGAGAAACCATTCAAATCATGGAGGAACGCTTCAACACAATAATTGGAGAACTTAGAAGTCTTGGAAAGAAGTATGATAATGGAGAGATGAACAATAAAATCATCTCCAAACTATATCCGAGAGATGACTGGTTCGCAAAAGTAACTAGTTTGAGTGAAAAAGACCTCAACAGCTTGACTACATCTGAAGTATTTGCTCAACTTAAAGCTCATGAATTTATTATACAGCAGTCGAAGAAGAATGAAACGGCTGTAGCACAAGCCGCTTCAAAATATGTTGGGAACGCTGAGGACTTAGCATATTTCGCTAAGAAGGACTACAACAAATTCAAGACAAAGAGACCTTTCTATAAACCAGAAAGACCTACTCCAGCAACTCCCTCGAAAGAAGGAAGTTCCAGTGCAGGTACTCAAGCAATTGATCTAAAGATCAATGAACTGGAAGAAAAATTGAAGAAAATGCAGAGAATGCTGAATGAAGCAAAGGCTGAAAAGGAGGCGAAAGAAATTCCCTCATCAACATCTAACCGCTCAATGGAGCGAAAAATTAGAACTTGCTTAGAATGTGGCTCTCCAGATCATTTGAAGCATGATTGCCCGAAGGTCAGCAAGGAAGAACGAGATCGCCTGAAACAATAATTCGAAAGACGCACTGCAAAGGCCGTAACCAAAGCGTTGCTAACCATCAGAAGAAGAAGATAGTGAAGAAGCCTTGTTCGTGCTAATGGCAAACATCAATGAAGATCAATTTGCTCATGCGGACAATGATGCTGAGGAAACCAATGAATCAACTCTCGCTGCTGAGGAAGCAGAGGTATTGTCCACTATGTCATCTAGTAATCAAATTTGAGACCAATCGGAGAAATCACATTTCGATTCCGAAGAAGACTACTTAGTGCAGCTATCATTAGAATTCGCAAAAATTTATGAGATCAAAAATGAAATCGTAGGAGAAAATACTTCATTGAAACTTCACATTACAAGCTTAACCGAGGAAGTCGAGAGACTGAGGTTAGAAAGTGAAAATTTTTCAAAATTAAAAGAAAATTTCTCGCAGCTGTCAGAGAAGTTTCAAACGTTAGAAAAAGAAAATCAAACATTAAAAAACAAACCAAAGGAGGACTGTATATGCATGTACGCATCCAGCAAGGCTGCTCTCAATGCCCTTGTAAGTAGTCAAAGACATCACTCTGATAAGTCTGGACTTGGATGTGAATCATCAAAAAGAATGTCAAAATCCAATGATAATTCTTTTATGCAGAATCCAATTTCGTTTGTAACTGCAGGGTATAGCTCTAATGAAAAAGGTAAAGGAGTAGTGTCTGCTGAAACTTTGTCTGCTAAGTCATTAACTAAAACAAAGAATAAATCTCAGCAGAGTGTGCTCATTAAAGCTTAGAGGACTGTATCAAAGACAGCCAATGGTTCATCTGCTGGATCTCAGCAGAGGACAGAGTTTGCTAGGCCTTTATCCAATGGACCTCAGCAGAGGATTCCGAGGACAAATGATGGACGCAACTCTAAGCCTCAGCAGAAGAATCAAATGATGAATAATAGGCAAGTATTTGACAGACCTCTGCAGAGGAATTCTAGAGTATACACTAAACACTACTCAACCAATCCTAGGAGTACTGAGCGTTCTAACTCTAATGCAAAGATAGTTCATCCTAATCTTCATCAGAGAAGGCCTGCACAGTACAATGCTGTAAGTCCTAGCTACCCGCAGAATACACTGCATAGAAGGAATGTCTATGCAAAGCCTGAGCCCATTCCACATTATTTTTCAAGGGCAAGGACGGCTAAATTCATTCATTCACCTAGAAATAGAAATTTTGTGCCAAAGGTCAAGAAAGTGGTGAATAGTGAAACCAAGACAAAAGTCTTGAAAATCACTAAGATGTGGGTTCCGAAAGGAACTATGCTTCATGCTAATCTTGCAGGACCCGACACTAAACGGGTACCTAAATTTACTTGATTCACTTGCAGGAACAGGACTCCATAGCTACGGAAACATGCATATCCAATGAATGGGTCCTGGACAACGGTTGCTCTGCTCATATAACCGGGAATGAAGAATTATTCTCAGACATAAGAAGATTATTCAACGGTCCAAGAGTCAAGTTCGGAGACAACAGTGAAGGAGAAGTTGTTGGACGAGGTTGCATTGAAAGGAATGGCTTGAGAATCGTCAACGTAGCGCTCGTCTCCAACCTGAAGCAAAATTTACTCAGCATAAGTCAACTATGTGAAAATGGGTATAACGTATCCTTTAAAAATACTTGTTGTACTATTGCTGATGCTATTTCAGGAGAAGTAAAACTATGAGGCATCCGCAAGGGTGGATTATATATCGTCGATTGGCGAAGCGGCCTACAACATTCCTGCTTTTTAGCTCTCAATAAGGAGGAAACAACATGGCTATGGCATAAAAGGTTCAATCACTTAAATTTCAAGTCCATTAACTATCTTGCCAAACATAAGCTTGTTGTAGGTCTACCAAATAACACCTTCCGCAAAGAAGGAATATGCAAATCATGCCAACAAGGAAAGCAACTCAAATCATCCTTCAAAACAAATCCTGAAAAGGAGACATCTCAAAGGATTCTGGAATTGCTTCATATGAATCTATTTGGTCCAGTCACGCCACCCACTGTAAGTAAACGTCTATATACACTAGTGGTGGTTGATGACTTCTCCAGGTACACATGGGTACACCTATCAAAGACAAAGGACGAAGTGAGGCTTATTTTGCCAGAATTGATTCTTAAAGAGCAAAACAGTAAAGAAGTTACTGTAAAGCGAATTCGATCCGAAAATGGAACAGAATTCTGTAATGGAGTGCTGATGGATTTCTGCGCTGAAGCTGGAATATCACATGAAAAATCTACAGCAAGGACTCCTCAACAGAATGGGTTAGCAGAAAGGAGGAATCGGACGCTGAAGGAAGCAGTTCGATCAATGTTAGCAGATTCCCATCTTCCTGCTAAATACTGGGGTGAAGCAGTCATGACTGCCTGCTACACACAGAATAGGAGTGCTGTCACGAGCAGATTCAACAAAACTCCTTATGAAGTATATCACGGTCGTAAGCCATCTATAACTCATCTACGTGCATTTGGTTCTACATGTTATATTCACAAAAATGGTAAATCTAAACTTAATACCTTTTCACCTAAATCTGACGAGGGTGTACTCCTTGGTTATGGACATCCCACTCATAAAGGTTATAGGGTATTAAATAAGATTACTGGCATTGTGGAAATAACATGCAATGTTATTTTTGACGAGTCTACTTTAGTGCGCATTGAAAGTAAAGGAGAAAAGATTAGCAATCATGAGACTAATGATGTCAATGATCATACACTTCTAAATTCTTTCGAGAATATGAGTATTGATCCGACTAAGTCTATGACTGACTGCAATCCAAACGAGACGCACGCAGCAGGGGATCAAACTGCTGACCAGGCCAGTGATGCTAATGATCATGCTGAGGCCAAACCTACTCACATCATAACCAAATCAACTATTCTAGAAGTGATTAACGATGATGATGACGAGGAAATACCAGATCCCGCAAGAGATGCTAAAGATGATGCTGATGTAGTTACAACCAATGCTGCACCGATGGAAGCTGTAGTAGACCAAAATGTAGCAGAACAGTTGAATGCTGAAGAACCCACTGCTGAGTTACCAACCGCGGAGTTTCCCACTCCTGAGGCGCCAGCTGCTGAAATACCTACCGAAGAGGTTCTTGATCACAAAGATCCAATAGTAGAAGCTTCAAATAATGGTGAAGGAAATGTCGATATTCCCGATGCTGAGCAGAAGACAAATGACAAAGGGAATATTCCAGCAAACGACGATCAAGAAGGAATACCAGATGATGAAAATCTAACACAAGTCAGACCTACTTGGTTGCGCGCTCATCCTCCAGAAGGAATTCTTGGAAATGTTAATGATCCATTATTAACAAGGCGAGGAAATGCCAATGCAATGTTAGCGTGCTACATTTCAAGTGAAGAACCCAAGAAAGTCGAAGAAGCTCTGCTAGATTCCGATTGGGTGAATGCTATGCAAGAGGAACTTGCAGAATTCACACGAAACAATGTATGGGAACTAGTAGATAGACCAGAACATCAAAGTGTGATAGGGACTAAATGGGTATTCAAAAACAAGAAGGATGAGTCTGGCACGGTTGTAAGAAATAAGGCGAGACTTGTAGCCAAGGGATATAGACAATGCGAAGGCATTGACTACGATGAGACTTTTGCTCCAGTGGCAAGGCTGGAGGCAATTCGACTATTTTTAGCATATGTTGCGTATCACGAGTTTGATGTGATGCAAATGGATGTGAAAAGTGCTTTTCTTAATGGCGAACTCAAGGAGGAAGTCTACGTCGAACAACCTCCAGGATTTGAACATGGCAATCGAGTTTACAGGCTCAAAAAGGCACTGTATGGTCTGAAACAAGCACCAAGAGCCTGGTACGGAACCTTATCTAAGTTCCTGCTATCTAATGGATTTCAGAAAGGGAGGATAGATCAAAATCTCTTTCGTATCAAAGATGGAGATAGTATCCTGCTAGTTCAAATATATGTTGACGATATAATTTTTGGGTCGAAGAACCAAGATTTATGTGATAGATTCTCCGATCTCATGACCAGCAATTTTCAAATGAGCATGATGGGAAAAATGTCTTATTTCCTTGGATTACAAGTTCAACAGTCCAGAGAGGGAATCTTCATTCACCAGAAGAAGTTTACTCGTGATCTTGTTGCAAAGTATTGTCCAGAGAAGACTAAGAGCCTACGAATTCCTATAAGCACAACCTGCATTGCTGCTCTTGAGAAAGAAGGAGAAGATATAAATCCTACTCTGTATCGAGGAATCATAGGGTCATTGCTATACCTCACTGCTAGCAGACCTGATATTTCCTATGCTGTTGGATTATGCGCAAGATATCAAGCCAATCCTAAGAAGACACATTTTGATACTGCTAAGAGGATTGTTCGTTATTTGAAGTGCACGGAAGGACTAGGAATTTGGTACCCAAGAGCTGATAGCCTTTCTTTAAGTGGATACTCAGATTTAGATTTCGGAGGATGCAAGATTGACAGGAAGAGCACCAGTGGCACGTGTCAATTTCTGGGACACAAGCTCATAAGCTGGTTCAGCAAGAAGCAGCACTTTGTTGCTACATCGACCACAGAAGCAGAGTATGTGGCGGCTGCTAGTTGTTGCTCACAGATTATCTGGATAAAACAACAATTGCAGGACTATGGAATTAGTCCTGAATGTGTGCCAATATATTGCGATAACAACAGTGCCATGTGTATTACAAAAAATCATGTTCATCACTCCAGAACAAAGCACATTGATATCCGTCACCACTTCATTCGAGATCATCAGGAGAAAAAGGACATTGATGTCAAATATATATGTACTGAAGATCAAATTGCGGATATCTTCACAAAACCTCTCCCAGAGTTGGGATTCAAGGAATTATGCATTAAATTGGGTCTTATGGAATTAGACGAGACCTTCGATGAATGAAATTAGGTTTTCATTCTTTCTGGATTTCATGAAGATTTAATACTCGATATATGGAGATGCTATGGAACCTGAGTACTTCACTCAACTTGTCTCAGAAGACTTATCGAATATTTCCAACAATCAAAGTACTCATCTATTCAGCAGAGAATTCTTGATTATTCAGCAGAGGATTTATTTATCTCACAGCAGAACAGTTAACAACTCATTACAAATGTTAACGATTCTGATCATTATTACGGATTTCTCTGGCAAAATCCCGTCAATTCTATGAAATGCATACTCAAGTCTTTGTACAGAAGATGCAGATAATGGAAAGAAAACTCCTCATATATATTAGATTGGTGGAAGAACGATCAACTTACACCCTTTAAGATCAAAGGGGGAGAAAGAGTGGATGCAAACAGAGAAGAGAGAGGAGCATACATCAAAAAAAAGAAACAGAGTTACATCAGATTAACGACATTAGACGTCACATAGTACGGGGATCTCTTGGAAAGAAGTCGGATGGACGAAGGGTTGAACGGCCAACAGCAAGATCTGGAAAGGTTTTCTCCAGCAACCAGCTAAGTTGCATTCCATTTGGCAACCCTGTGTTAGGCCAGCAGTTGACCACATCCTTCACCTGGTCAAACACAAGCCTCGCCCAATTTACATGGAGCCATCCATCATCGACTACCATCATCACATGCCAGACACCCTTGGTGAGGGACAACTCCTCATCGGCATACATTCCGTTCACTATGTCGTTGCAAATGTCATACAGGATACCATACTCAGGACGAAGACCTAGCGGAGACACCGTGGTGGTGAACTCGCCGCAATATCCTCTCTTCCAACGCTTCCAACAAGAGTACTCCGGCGCCACTTCCCCAGAGCGATAGTCGAAAACAGAGCTGTTACCTTGGGGATTAAAGATTTATGCTTGAAGATTGGGATTAATGGAGTTCGATGCTGAAGTGGATGAATGAGTCCTAGCTCTCATTCTTTCTATAAGGATATTCATGGAAGATGATTGTTCATTATCATATTCTGGATCACAAAATCAGAAATTACAAGAAAAGAGCAAATACATCATCAAATACAGAACACTCTTTTGTAAACCTAACGAAGAGTCACATGAAGGCCTAAAGGATGCTGAGCACAGAGCATTCCTCAACCACAATTTGGGAAATGAGCTCTCAAGGGATAGAAGTCAAAACCCATCAAAGGAATCCCTTCAGAAACCAGACGAGGAAATGACTGCTCAAGCAACCAACTAAGCTGCATGCTAGTTGGTAGAGGAATCTGAGGAAAAAGATCGATGCATCTCCTCACTCCATCAAAGAAGAACTCTGCCCAGTCAACATCCTTCCTCTCAGCATCAATAGCCATCATGGGCCTCCAAATCCTTTGGTTCAACACATAATTTTCAGCAGGGACACCAAAGGTGACATTGTTAACAATGTCAAAGATGACCCTGTACTCTTCCTTCAAATGCAAGCACGATGGAGATGGTGAAAACTCATAGTCAGCAGACTGCCTCCACTCATTCCAGTAACGGAACTCTGGAGCAGTCAAATGATTGAAAGCATTCATAACTTGAAGTGGACCTCGAGGAAGGCCGAACTTCTGAGAAAACAGGGACGGAGTCCAGCAAACCACTTCGTTATCAAAGCAACTCCAGATAGCATTATCTTCAGTTTTACTCCTGAAGATAAAGCTTTGAAGAGCTTGTCTCTGAAACTTTGACGGCATAGTTGTCAGAAATTGGATCAAACAACTCTCATGCAGAGCTTCCATCACAAAGTTGGGAACACGACAATTGCTACCATACTCAGTGTACAACCCCGATTCATGAAGAATCTGGTTGCGTGTGATAGACAAATCACTGGGTGCAATTGTAACATGATGCATTTCTGAATCAAGAGAAGAAGACAACGCTATATTAAAGAAAGAGAAGAAGACGAAGCTCAAGAAGACTATGTAAAAGATGAAGTTTAGGGAGACAAATGTGATGTACTTTATAGGCAGATCTTGACTCTATCCACAGGAAAACCACTTTTCTACAACGTCCTATCCAATAAATTCATATCCAGAAGAGCAGCAGTCGAGGAGTCTCGACAAAGGGGGAAGCGCCACCTGTGTTGGTAAAGCTACTTACGGCAAGTCATTCTACCTGGATTTCCTGGCACTCTATTCCACAAAAGCTTAAAAGGGATAACAAAGGATAGCGCAAATCTTTTGATTCAGACAGACATCTACCGCCTTAAATGATAAACACTTGACGATTGCGTGTGGAAAGTGGTAGTTCATACCAGATAAAAACCAAGTTGCCGAGACACGAATGCTAGCATAGCAGAGAAGGAGTATGAAAAGAGGAATTATTATTTCTTGGAATTCTTGAAGTTGCAGCCAACTATTTTTAGATGATCACATGTACCGAAGAAAACATGTCACATTATAGAAAAGGGTTGTGGAGATTCAATACATCTTTTCATTCATCAACAAGATGTCATTACAAGAAACAGGGGAGAATTGAAGACAACACTTCATTCAAAAGTCTAGGAGGAAGAAGGCCTAAACGGAAAGAAGTCAGCAGATACAAGATTCGTTGGCCCTTCTGCTATTTGAGGAAAACTCTGCTCTAGCAACCAACTAAGTTGCATTCCGTTGAGTAGAGGCACGGCAGGATAATACTCGACGCAGTCTCGAACGCTGTCGTAGATATAATTCGCCCAGTCTACATCGGCTCCATCATCAATAGCCATCATGATTTGCCAAGTCTCTTTTGAAAAAGAAGTGACATCACGGTCTTCACCCATCAACATGTTACTGGCTACTCGGAAGAGCACCCAATAAGGGAAGTGCAAATCGTATGCTGAGACGGACAAAGAAAATCCAGACGAAGGCATTCGTCTCCATCTCTGCCATGTGGACCATTCAGGAGAAATATCCGTCACACAGTGGTTGAAGACAGACCCAGGTCCTCTGAGAAGACCGAATCGCCGAGAGAAGATGTCTGGTGACCAGTAGATAAGATTGCCGAGGAAGAAACCATAAATGCCATCTTCCTCCACACAACAGCTCTCTATGAATTCTCGAAGAATGTCGCCTTGGAAACGCTTCGGAGTAGTAGTAACAAATTGGGCCAATCCACTACGATTCAACTTGGACATTACTATCTCTGCAACATCCGGATTGTTGTCATACAAAGAATACAACCCAGCCTCATGAAGGATCTGATTTTGGCGCAATTCAAGAGATTGACCTGGTGAATCCATCTCCTTTCTTGAAAATTTGTGTTTCAGAAAAGGGTTATTGTGTCAACGAGGATACTTACAACAAGGTATTTATAAAGGAAAGATCTTAACTCATCTCGCCAGAATCGATCAGATTCAACCTACCAGAGTTATTATCAATCTGTCATCCTACGAATAGACAGATGCCACGACGGATCGATCAACTTAATTCTTGGAATACGCAATCGACATCGTCCTTTAATCTGCTAGAGATGAAAACTCTGCTAGAGTTAGGACATCTGCTAGCAAATGTAATCGCTGCTAGAAATGCAATTTCTGCTAAAGATAAAGGCATCTGCTGGCGAGTACAATCTCTGCTAAAATTAAAAGCATCTGCCAGCAAATGAGATCTACGCTAGCGTTGAAGTCTCTGCTAAAGACAAGGCCTCTGCTAGCAAATAGAATCTCTGCTACTGAATTAAGGTCTATGCTAAAAATTGGATTTTATGCTAGACTTAATATCCCTGCTAAAGGAAGGACACTCTGCTACCAACCATCGCTCTGCTATGATCTTAGCAACGTTATTAAGCAATTGATTAACAGGGCCACTATCAAGAAGATGATTGATATTGAATGCATTTATATAAGTTTGTCAAGATCAAAATGACATTATCTTATATATATCTTCAAAAGACAACTACAACAGACGATTCTATCAAAGGGCGAGAACGGTATAAAGGGATAAAAGTCTATTCCTCGGAGATTCGAGGGCCCTAAAGTGAGATCGCTGAATCTCTGTTCAAGCAGCCAACTCAGAGGCATCCCGTAGGGAAGGTGAAGTCGCAGGAACTGCTGAACACTTTGCCGAACCCTCTGAAAGACAAACGACGCCCAATCTACCTCTATCCGGTCGTCAACCGCCATCATGACCTTCCAAACTTCTCGGGAGAAAATCATATCATCAGGATTCACTCCTACTACCATTCCACAAACAATCTCGAAGAGGACTTGGTAGCGAGGGAGTAATCCATATGCTGAAGGGGTAGGCGAGAAATCCAGATCAGCAGATCGCCTCCACCTCATCCAGGAAGACCATTCTGGGGCAATTTCATTGCTGCGATACTCCAACACAGAATTTAGACCCCTTGGTAGGCCAAACTCTGACGCAAAAGTATCAACATTCCACCTCACCAAATGGTTCCTGAATACACCTACAATGGAGTCTCCGATCGGCTGACTCTGTTGAAAGAAGAACTGTAGATGCTCTCTTTGAAAAGTATGAGGCATCAAAGAAATGAACCTAGCCAAACCACAAGCTTGGAGACTTGACATCACCCACTCTGCTATGTGGTAATCTGCTTCGTATTCCTCATATAAACCAGCATCACAGAGAATTCTATGTCGTGGAACATAGAGAGATTGATTCTGCTCCATATTTTCTTATTGATGAAAATTTGTGAGAAGAAGAGCAAGAGTTACAAGACGACGTAGCAACTACATCGCAATGCTATGCTATTTATAGAGAAGGCATTGGTAAATGTTCGCTGCTGAAGTTGAAGAGTCACTAAGAAGAAGTGAGATAATTTCTTACTGCGGAGGTCAAATCGGAAGAAATTATGATCTTGCATAAAAAGCAATGCCGAGATTATGATGATGAAACCATACACTACGTGGTAGCATCTATTCATCTCTACCACAACCGGCTGCTGAAGTTTACAAATCAGACGTGGGACGTTTGCGTTTCGCTCTGGTAAAACATTTAATGCATTCCAATGATGGCGACAAATGAGGTTGTGCCACGTCATTCACACTCGAGCACCGAGAGACGTGACTCTACTCACGATCTGACTCTCAACCCGAACCTTCGATTGAAATTAAAATGAATTCAATCTTCGCCGTTGATTTCTTCACATACTTCGAAATCTTCTACACCTTTGTAAGATTTCAAATTCATTCAATTTCTACCTTCAGATATTCACTCATCCCACATTTCTGAAAAACCCTCTCAAAATCTTCCGAAAACCCTACTCAACCATGGCCTCAAATCAAGATTATCCCAACTCCTCACATCAAAATACAGATTCATCAGAGAATCTTGAGACTGTTAATCTCCAACCGGCATCATTTATCTACCCCTCAACCACTTGCTCGCCACTGCATGTTCGACATGCACCAGAGTTCACCGGTATTGAGAAGAAGGAGGACATTGATGAGTCCATCCCTTAATACACATTAGCAACCATGACCAGACAGAAGAAGCTGTCCACGCATTCGGGAGAACGGCGACGAGTTGCTCAGATTATGAAGGACAGGATTCTGTACATGCCGCTCGCCATCAAACAATTTCCTAAATGGATTTTGGATCTTCTTGATTCCGAATTGCTGGTAAAGTATCTCACTGCTGAACCTGATCGATTTCATCCGCATATGGTCTCTGAATTTTATGCTAGGGCTGTTATGAGTGATGATCAGAAATCTTTCAAAACATGTGTCTATGGAAATATCATAGAAGTGAGTGCTGATTTACTTGCTCGCACTTTTGGGCTTCGTAACTATGGAGCCAAAATCTCTCAGTATAAGATAACTGATACAGCCAAAATAGAAAGAAGGTGGAACCTTTGGAAGAAGCCAGGAGAGAAGAAGCGAATATTTAAGCCTAACACCTCAATCAACACCCTGACAGAGGAAAACAAACTCCTCGCGGAGATTGTAATCAAGATGCTCCAGTGTGATGCAGGATCATACGCAGAGCTCTCTGCTAAGAAATATGCCGTGATGATGGCATTAAACGACAATGTAAAAGGCAATTGGGCCGAATTCATTTTTGAACGTTGGGCAGAACATGCCAAGAAGAATGCTCACATGGAAGTAGATGGCACATTCTCATCAAATGTCAACTTTGGGCTGAAGATTAGTAAACTGTTGGAGATTCTGTTTACTAACAAAGGAGTAGATCAAGGAGTTGAACTTCTCTCTACCGATTACATTTCGGTAACACGTCGCAAGCCCAAACGTAGTCAACGTTAGAAATCATTGGAAGTTGAAAGGGAAATCTAACGTAGACAAGAATAAGCCTACTTCTCCAGAGGAACCAGATGAAGCTAGTTTAGTAGAAGTCACACTCCAACACTCCATTCCAATTTCCGAAGAAGAACCGCAAGTGTTGAAAAAGAATGCAGAAACAGATCAATGCTTCAGAAATCTGGAGGAGATTGAGAAGTTAGGAAATCTCCCAATTGATCAGATCAACACCATCATGACTTCAAAGGAAGCAGAACAGCAATCCACTATTATTGGGACATTGGCGGTTCCAACTCAATCACTCAAAAGAGTTGCTACAAATCCTCCTGCAACTAAGACAAAGAAGAAGACTAGAAGAAAGTTAGAACTTCTGACTGACAAAGAAGTAATGGAAAAAACAGAAGCAGAACATGCGAGTACTGCAGCTGCTGAAGGAATCAATACATCGGAAAAGCATTCCAAAGAAAATACTACTGACAACAACAGTGATCCAGATTACGTTCCTAAGTCTCTCAGGACTGGCGAAGAGCAAAACCAGGAATCAAAAACAGCAAAAAGAAGGCGCATAGCCACTATGAAGGACATCGAAAAGAAAAATTACCAGAAATTCATCACTAATTTGACATTCGAAAGCAGAGACAGGCACTTCGAACGTGTCAAATCAGCTGCTGAAGAGTTCAGGGCACAAAAGAAAGTTGCTGAAAAAGCTAGCAAAGAAAGCAATGCTAGCGGAGGAGTAAGTGCTAGCATGGTTAATGAAACTTCAGCAGAGCATATACATCATCCATTAAGAGAAAGCCATGATGCTGGAGAAAGTCAAATTCCAGCAGAAAATGAAGAGATAGCAGATACAGCAGACAATGCTATCATAGGGGATACCACAGGAGATTCATATGCTGATCCACCTCATCTAGCAGAAGAAGCGGTGAAGAAAGGAAAAGGAAAGGCTGACATAGCAGAAGAATCAATTCCACATATTTCACTTGATCAGCAGATCATAATTGAAGAAGAGGAACTATCAGATACAGAATTCTCAAAAAGACTAGCATCCGGAGCCTTCAGTGAAACTCACTTCCCCAAGAAAAAGTCTCGCAGAAGAAATGCGGGAGAATCCAGTGGGGTTCGCGATGAAATACTAACAGGAGTGCCAATGCAGACACACCTTGAGGAACAACCGAAGGAAACACTCCCTGATCATCAATCTGCTGAAGATCAACTCAACGCTGAAACACATCAACCAGATGAAGATGACTCTCACCTCTCGGAACCTGGATCTTCTTTGCATCTCTGAATCTGATTCTGATGACGAAGCTGAAGATATCTACAATGAAAGGTTCCTGAGGAAAGAAACCACAGAATCAGAGGTTATTCTTCGTATACCACTCCATGGACTACCAGGACGTCGCTATGGACTCCGAAGAATCAGTCAATGGTGTGCACCGGTTCATCCCGAAGAGATACCTAACTCTGATCTAGGACCTATGGCTGAAGAAATAGAAAAACTTGTTGATTCTGAAACGGATAGAGCCATAGCAGATCTATTCCACAGTGAATTGGATGAGTCAATACCGGAAGGACGCCTATTAGCAGAAGAGTTCTGTCGATGGAAGAATTTTGATTATATTATGTATAAACTATGCTTCGAAGAGCGGATGATATGTATTGCAGCTAAAGGATTAAACTTCTGGAGACGTGAAGAACGTTGGTGCTTTGATTGGATTGATCAAGTTCCAGGGATGAAGCAGTTCTCAGATCAACAAGTAATGTGTAGACTTCAAGCTATCAGAGAACACCGCATTATCTCTCAGAATGCAGGATTACCCAACTCCACCTTCGCCCCCGATGGATACTATGACGCCAGGATTGAACTATCTAAGCGACAAGCTAAAGTGACTGTTGCCTATGAGAAACGTCAGTTGGAATACAAATCGCAACAAGAGGAGCGTCAGGAAGCTCGACGAAAGGCACGAGCCACTGAACGTGCTGCTCTGAGACTCGAGTATCCGGATAAGATGTTAGTCAAGATTCTGGACACTGATATTCAGAACATCATAGAGATTGACATTCAGAACATCATTGAAGAAGCTCAGAGAGATGAAGCTCAGTTTATTCATGAGGTCGCACAAGTTGTAGAGGCAGCTCATAGGATATTGCTCGAGGAATTACGCTATCAAGAGTATCTTGCTGCGAATACTAGTCATGAAATGTCATCAGACATTCCAACGAGTCAGGAACTCGTCATGACTACTTCCTTCAATGCCTCTCCCATAACATCCGTGAAGGTACCCCTTACATTGACTACCGATATAGCTGAAGCTTTCCACTCTTATTTGCAACAAGCCGTTGATGAAAGAATAGACGCAGCCACCAACCATCTGCGAAGAGAAGTTGATGGGATACGGAGCGATGTATCTCATATACGAACGGAAGTCCATGAAAGCAAGTTAGCTATTTCTGAAAATAGGGCAGGTCTTGAAGTTGTTTGAAAGGACATAGCAGACACCAGGACTCACGCAGAAGAAACGGTTGTGGCCTATGGTACAAATCTTTTGGCTGCAATCAAAGAGGGGGAAGAAAGAAGAAAAGCTGACCGTGAAAGAAGAAAGAAAAACAAAGCGAAAGCAGCAACAAGGGAACAGGAAATGAAGAGGAAAGAAGAAAAAGCAAAGGAAGAATTGAAACAAAAGGAACTAGACGCTAGACTTGAGCTACAAAGAAAGGAACATGAAGCCAAGATAGAACTGCAGAAAATTAAACATGAACTTCAATTGCAAAAAATGGCAATGGAACAAGAGAAACTGGCCAAAGAACTGGAGCGTGAGGCTGCTGAAAGAGAAGCAGGAGCAACTCTTGTTGAAAACTTCATGAAGTTTACTATGGAGAAGTTTGCGGACATTCAGAAGATCAAATCAGCAGACAATGAAAAGGAAAAGCCAGCGCCCGACTCATGAACGACAAGGTCAATTCCTCTTATTTTCTCTGTATCCAATTTGTACTAAAACGTGCTATATCATATATATAAAATTGGATCAGATTTTGACAAAATCTCTTTGTCCACTTCTGAATTTTACTGGTGTGCTCTAGTTGATCTACACTTCTAGTGTACTCAACGAATTTGCATGAGGACATGACGATTATATGTTGATTGATGAAATGTGAATGCTTACTGATATAAATGAATGCTAGAAATTCTAGCATATTGCTTTGTTGCAAACAGTTATTCATATTAATCGAGAAATATTCCCCAACAACTGTTGAGGGGGAATTTGATTTCAATCATTTATGTTGCTTGAACCTAGTTGGAAAAACTCTGTGTCATATTGATAGAATAGCATAGAATTGTAAAACACAGACATTCTTCCACTAATGGTCAGCAAACGATAGTAAGCTTTGATCGCACCAAAAAGGGGGAAATTGTTGGGAATTATCCCTAAAATCCTCCTTAGGACTTATTTGTAAAAGGTTTTGTTGGATCAAACCTTATTTAGATGGTCGATCATTTGCTGAAATCTAGAGTGTCTAACACAACTTGTAATGTCCTGTATAAGTTATACATTGAGTTGTAATAGACTAGTATGCTATGAAGAATCCATAGCAGACAACGAGCAGATGGAGTTAGCACACAACTCACAAGCTGCTAAGAGAAACAAGCAAACAAGGATCGCCAGCATTTGGCTGAAAAGGTTACAAGAATGCTAAGGAATTAGCATTCGGATCTTTCAGCATTCTATGAAGTATCAAAGTCAAAGGATCTCAAGGAATATACCTTTAGCAAAGTTGAAG
>JAPKLW010003849.1:17136-34262 GCA_026898455.1 Plectranthus barbatus
CGGACTGCGACTCTGACAAAAAAAGGACGCACAAGGGACGAGACTTTCCCTAAGTAGCGTGGGAAGTACATCTCTACTCAGAAAGGCGTTCTATCAAGTTAATCCATTCTGGGAAGAAGAAGCCGTTGTGTCTAACGGGTATGGAGATTCAAAGTTTTGAATCTCCAACTATAAAAGGGCAAACTCAAGAACTGGATAGACTACTGCTTTTACAAATCTACAAGTGTTCTAATCACTTTACTCACTCACGAACGCTCAAGCTAAAGATTCCCTTGACAAAGTGATCCTTAAAAGTAGTCAGTTGAGAGCCGTCTTAAAAGTCTATCTGAAGGCTCCCAAAAACCTGTAGTGTCGCTCATTGAAGTACTGACACTCCATTGAAGTTATTCTTGATTGCATTCAAGGATATCTCAATCATTGGGATTCACTTCTTTCAGAAAAAAATCCAACAGTCACTCTTGGAAAGATTGTGACTCACACGGGCATTAGCCGCATACTTATTAAGTTCAGGGGCAAACTATAAAAGCCTCATTAGCGAAGGACAAGTTTTACGAAGGTGTGCCCTTGACTTGGCTGGAGCTGTGTTCAGAGAAGTTCAGACTCACGGAGGATAGCTGTCAAGTAGCCAGGTCGAAAGCTCACTGCCTACTTAACTGGAAAGGCGATTCCTTGTAATCTGTATACTTTTCTAGTGAAATTCTTAGCGATTCGGCTAAGGAGTGGATGTAGATCTATTTGATCGAACCACTATAAATCCTGTGTTTGTTTACTATTTTACTGATTAACTGTTCAAAGCTTGATTTAAAACCTAGTAACAGAGTTGCTAGAGTATATCTGTAAACAAACTTAAGTAACAACTTGAGATAAGAAACACTTTGTTAACAACATTAAGTGCAAGAGACTTTAATCTATTCCGCTGCATTTCATGTTAAGTTTTCAAACACGATGACTCTGATATTTCGGGACCAACAAGTGGTATCAGAGCAGGAGGTTGAAAAACCGACTGCTTCTGAGTCGCTTTAAGACCAGATCTATCTTTTTCCTTGCACTTTCTCTTATTTTATATATTCAGCTCAGGAAACCTTTCAAGGAGCATACAAAATGATGAATCACTCCCTTGGAGAGTATGACAGAGAGAACTTCTCATCTTGGAAGAAGATGGCTCTCATACAACTACAGAGCATACATCCTGAGATGGCATACATACTGGTAAGAGGTCCTATTCAGATTATGAAAGCTAACACTTTTATAGGACTAGGACGTGCTGAAGATGCTGCTTGAGGAGAACCAAGACCTCCAAGACCTGAAATGGTTCCTAAACCATTTGATGAATACACAAGTGAAGACAAAAAGAGAGCTCAACTAGAGCACGTGGCAAAGAAACTCATTCTTGACTCTCTCCCGAAGCCGATGAAAGAAAAGGCACTTGACCTCGAAACTGCTAAGGAGATGTGGGATTACGTGTGCGAATCTTCACAGGAGACGGATCAAATGAGACGTAACAAATTACAGGTAGCTGTAGACAAATACGAATCTTTCTCAATGTGTGCAGGAGAAACCATTCAAATCATGGAGGAACGCTTCAACACAATAATTGGAGAACTTAGAAGTCTTGGAAAGAAGTATGATAATGGAGAGATGAACAATAAAATCATCTCCAAACTATATCCGAGAGATGACTGGTTCGCAAAAGTAACTAGTTTGAGTGAAAAAGACCTCAACAGCTTGACTACATCTGAAGTATTTGCTCAACTTAAAGC
The DNA here is from genome assembly GCA_026898455.1 of Plectranthus barbatus. NCBI lineage: Eukaryota > Viridiplantae > Streptophyta > Magnoliopsida > Lamiales > Lamiaceae > Plectranthus > Plectranthus barbatus. The sequence continues at coordinate 18,897 of JAPKLW010003849.1, forward strand.
TCATGAATTTATTATACAGCAGTCGAAGAAGAATGAAACGGCTGTAGCACAAGCCGCTTCAAAATATGTTGGGAACGCTGAGGACTTAGCATATTTCGCTAAGAAGGACTACAACAAATTCAAGACAAAGAGACCTTTCTATAAACCAGAAAGACCTACTCCAGCAACTCCCTCGAAAGAAGGAAGTTCCAGTGCAGGTACTCAAGCAATTGATCTAAAGATCAATGAACTGGAAGAAAAATTGAAGAAAATGCAGAGAATGCTGAATGAAGCAAAGGCTGAAAAGGAGGCGAAAGAAATTCCCTCATCAACATCTAACCGCTCAATGGAGCGAAAAATTAGAACTTGCTTAGAATGTGGCTCTCCAGATCATTTGAAGCATGATTGCCCGAAGGTCAGCAAGGAAGAACGAGATCGCCTGAAACAATAATTCGAAAGACGCACTGCAAAGGCCGTAACCAAAGCGTTGCTAACCATCAGAAGAAGAAGATAGTGAAGAAGCCTTGTTCGTGCTAATGGCAAACATCAATGAAGATCAATTTGCTCATGCGGACAATGATGCTGAGGAAACCAATGAATCAACTCTCGCTGCTGAGGAAGCAGAGGTATTGTCCACTATGTCATCTAGTAATCAAATTTGAGACCAATCGGAGAAATCACATTTCGATTCCGAAGAAGACTACTTAGTGCAGCTATCATTAGAATTCGCAAAAATTTATGAGATCAAAAATGAAATCGTAGGAGAAAATACTTCATTGAAACTTCACATTACAAGCTTAACCGAGGAAGTCGAGAGACTGAGGTTAGAAAGTGAAAATTTTTCAAAATTAAAAGAAAATTTCTCGCAGCTGTCAGAGAAGTTTCAAACGTTAGAAAAAGAAAATCAAACATTAAAAAACAAACCAAAGGAGGACTGTATATGCATGTACGCATCCAGCAAGGCTGCTCTCAATGCCCTTGTAAGTAGTCAAAGACATCACTCTGATAAGTCTGGACTTGGATGTGAATCATCAAAAAGAATGTCAAAATCCAATGATAATTCTTTTATGCAGAATCCAATTTCGTTTGTAACTGCAGGGTATAGCTCTAATGAAAAAGGTAAAGGAGTAGTGTCTGCTGAAACTTTGTCTGCTAAGTCATTAACTAAAACAAAGAATAAATCTCAGCAGAGTGTGCTCATTAAAGCTTAGAGGACTGTATCAAAGACAGCCAATGGTTCATCTGCTGGATCTCAGCAGAGGACAGAGTTTGCTAGGCCTTTATCCAATGGACCTCAGCAGAGGATTCCGAGGACAAATGATGGACGCAACTCTAAGCCTCAGCAGAAGAATCAAATGATGAATAATAGGCAAGTATTTGACAGACCTCTGCAGAGGAATTCTAGAGTATACACTAAACACTACTCAACCAATCCTAGGAGTACTGAGCGTTCTAACTCTAATGCAAAGATAGTTCATCCTAATCTTCATCAGAGAAGGCCTGCACAGTACAATGCTGTAAGTCCTAGCTACCCGCAGAATACACTGCATAGAAGGAATGTCTATGCAAAGCCTGAGCCCATTCCACATTATTTTTCAAGGGCAAGGACGGCTAAATTCATTCATTCACCTAGAAATAGAAATTTTGTGCCAAAGGTCAAGAAAGTGGTGAATAGTGAAACCAAGACAAAAGTCTTGAAAATCACTAAGATGTGGGTTCCGAAAGGAACTATGCTTCATGCTAATCTTGCAGGACCCGACACTAAACGGGTACCTAAATTTACTTGATTCACTTGCAGGAACAGGACTCCATAGCTACGGAAACATGCATATCCAATGAATGGGTCCTGGACAACGGTTGCTCTGCTCATATAACCGGGAATGAAGAATTATTCTCAGACATAAGAAGATTATTCAACGGTCCAAGAGTCAAGTTCGGAGACAACAGTGAAGGAGAAGTTGTTGGACGAGGTTGCATTGAAAGGAATGGCTTGAGAATCGTCAACGTAGCGCTCGTCTCCAACCTGAAGCAAAATTTACTCAGCATAAGTCAACTATGTGAAAATGGGTATAACGTATCCTTTAAAAATACTTGTTGTACTATTGCTGATGCTATTTCAGGAGAAGTAAAACTATGAGGCATCCGCAAGGGTGGATTATATATCGTCGATTGGCGAAGCGGCCTACAACATTCCTGCTTTTTAGCTCTCAATAAGGAGGAAACAACATGGCTATGGCATAAAAGGTTCAATCACTTAAATTTCAAGTCCATTAACTATCTTGCCAAACATAAGCTTGTTGTAGGTCTACCAAATAACACCTTCCGCAAAGAAGGAATATGCAAATCATGCCAACAAGGAAAGCAACTCAAATCATCCTTCAAAACAAATCCTGAAAAGGAGACATCTCAAAGGATTCTGGAATTGCTTCATATGAATCTATTTGGTCCAGTCACGCCACCCACTGTAAGTAAACGTCTATATACACTAGTGGTGGTTGATGACTTCTCCAGGTACACATGGGTACACCTATCAAAGACAAAGGACGAAGTGAGGCTTATTTTGCCAGAATTGATTCTTAAAGAGCAAAACAGTAAAGAAGTTACTGTAAAGCGAATTCGATCCGAAAATGGAACAGAATTCTGTAATGGAGTGCTGATGGATTTCTGCGCTGAAGCTGGAATATCACATGAAAAATCTACAGCAAGGACTCCTCAACAGAATGGGTTAGCAGAAAGGAGGAATCGGACGCTGAAGGAAGCAGTTCGATCAATGTTAGCAGATTCCCATCTTCCTGCTAAATACTGGGGTGAAGCAGTCATGACTGCCTGCTACACACAGAATAGGAGTGCTGTCACGAGCAGATTCAACAAAACTCCTTATGAAGTATATCACGGTCGTAAGCCATCTATAACTCATCTACGTGCATTTGGTTCTACATGTTATATTCACAAAAATGGTAAATCTAAACTTAATACCTTTTCACCTAAATCTGACGAGGGTGTACTCCTTGGTTATGGACATCCCACTCATAAAGGTTATAGGGTATTAAATAAGATTACTGGCATTGTGGAAATAACATGCAATGTTATTTTTGACGAGTCTACTTTAGTGCGCATTGAAAGTAAAGGAGAAAAGATTAGCAATCATGAGACTAATGATGTCAATGATCATACACTTCTAAATTCTTTCGAGAATATGAGTATTGATCCGACTAAGTCTATGACTGACTGCAATCCAAACGAGACGCACGCAGCAGGGGATCAAACTGCTGACCAGGCCAGTGATGCTAATGATCATGCTGAGGCCAAACCTACTCACATCATAACCAAATCAACTATTCTAGAAGTGATTAACGATGATGATGACGAGGAAATACCAGATCCCGCAAGAGATGCTAAAGATGATGCTGATGTAGTTACAACCAATGCTGCACCGATGGAAGCTGTAGTAGACCAAAATGTAGCAGAACAGTTGAATGCTGAAGAACCCACTGCTGAGTTACCAACCGCGGAGTTTCCCACTCCTGAGGCGCCAGCTGCTGAAATACCTACCGAAGAGGTTCTTGATCACAAAGATCCAATAGTAGAAGCTTCAAATAATGGTGAAGGAAATGTCGATATTCCCGATGCTGAGCAGAAGACAAATGACAAAGGGAATATTCCAGCAAACGACGATCAAGAAGGAATACCAGATGATGAAAATCTAACACAAGTCAGACCTACTTGGTTGCGCGCTCATCCTCCAGAAGGAATTCTTGGAAATGTTAATGATCCATTATTAACAAGGCGAGGAAATGCCAATGCAATGTTAGCGTGCTACATTTCAAGTGAAGAACCCAAGAAAGTCGAAGAAGCTCTGCTAGATTCCGATTGGGTGAATGCTATGCAAGAGGAACTTGCAGAATTCACACGAAACAATGTATGGGAACTAGTAGATAGACCAGAACATCAAAGTGTGATAGGGACTAAATGGGTATTCAAAAACAAGAAGGATGAGTCTGGCACGGTTGTAAGAAATAAGGCGAGACTTGTAGCCAAGGGATATAGACAATGCGAAGGCATTGACTACGATGAGACTTTTGCTCCAGTGGCAAGGCTGGAGGCAATTCGACTATTTTTAGCATATGTTGCGTATCACGAGTTTGATGTGATGCAAATGGATGTGAAAAGTGCTTTTCTTAATGGCGAACTCAAGGAGGAAGTCTACGTCGAACAACCTCCAGGATTTGAACATGGCAATCGAGTTTACAGGCTCAAAAAGGCACTGTATGGTCTGAAACAAGCACCAAGAGCCTGGTACGGAACCTTATCTAAGTTCCTGCTATCTAATGGATTTCAGAAAGGGAGGATAGATCAAAATCTCTTTCGTATCAAAGATGGAGATAGTATCCTGCTAGTTCAAATATATGTTGACGATATAATTTTTGGGTCGAAGAACCAAGATTTATGTGATAGATTCTCCGATCTCATGACCAGCAATTTTCAAATGAGCATGATGGGAAAAATGTCTTATTTCCTTGGATTACAAGTTCAACAGTCCAGAGAGGGAATCTTCATTCACCAGAAGAAGTTTACTCGTGATCTTGTTGCAAAGTATTGTCCAGAGAAGACTAAGAGCCTACGAATTCCTATAAGCACAACCTGCATTGCTGCTCTTGAGAAAGAAGGAGAAGATATAAATCCTACTCTGTATCGAGGAATCATAGGGTCATTGCTATACCTCACTGCTAGCAGACCTGATATTTCCTATGCTGTTGGATTATGCGCAAGATATCAAGCCAATCCTAAGAAGACACATTTTGATACTGCTAAGAGGATTGTTCGTTATTTGAAGTGCACGGAAGGACTAGGAATTTGGTACCCAAGAGCTGATAGCCTTTCTTTAAGTGGATACTCAGATTTAGATTTCGGAGGATGCAAGATTGACAGGAAGAGCACCAGTGGCACGTGTCAATTTCTGGGACACAAGCTCATAAGCTGGTTCAGCAAGAAGCAGCACTTTGTTGCTACATCGACCACAGAAGCAGAGTATGTGGCGGCTGCTAGTTGTTGCTCACAGATTATCTGGATAAAACAACAATTGCAGGACTATGGAATTAGTCCTGAATGTGTGCCAATATATTGCGATAACAACAGTGCCATGTGTATTACAAAAAATCATGTTCATCACTCCAGAACAAAGCACATTGATATCCGTCACCACTTCATTCGAGATCATCAGGAGAAAAAGGACATTGATGTCAAATATATATGTACTGAAGATCAAATTGCGGATATCTTCACAAAACCTCTCCCAGAGTTGGGATTCAAGGAATTATGCATTAAATTGGGTCTTATGGAATTAGACGAGACCTTCGATGAATGAAATTAGGTTTTCATTCTTTCTGGATTTCATGAAGATTTAATACTCGATATATGGAGATGCTATGGAACCTGAGTACTTCACTCAACTTGTCTCAGAAGACTTATCGAATATTTCCAACAATCAAAGTACTCATCTATTCAGCAGAGAATTCTTGATTATTCAGCAGAGGATTTATTTATCTCACAGCAGAACAGTTAACAACTCATTACAAATGTTAACGATTCTGATCATTATTACGGATTTCTCTGGCAAAATCCCGTCAATTCTATGAAATGCATACTCAAGTCTTTGTACAGAAGATGCAGATAATGGAAAGAAAACTCCTCATATATATTAGATTGGTGGAAGAACGATCAACTTACACCCTTTAAGATCAAAGGGGGAGAAAGAGTGGATGCAAACAGAGAAGAGAGAGGAGCATACATCAAAAAAAAGAAACAGAGTTACATCAGATTAACGACATTAGACGTCACATAGTACGGGGATCTCTTGGAAAGAAGTCGGATGGACGAAGGGTTGAACGGCCAACAGCAAGATCTGGAAAGGTTTTCTCCAGCAACCAGCTAAGTTGCATTCCATTTGGCAACCCTGTGTTAGGCCAGCAGTTGACCACATCCTTCACCTGGTCAAACACAAGCCTCGCCCAATTTACATGGAGCCATCCATCATCGACTACCATCATCACATGCCAGACACCCTTGGTGAGGGACAACTCCTCATCGGCATACATTCCGTTCACTATGTCGTTGCAAATGTCATACAGGATACCATACTCAGGACGAAGACCTAGCGGAGACACCGTGGTGGTGAACTCGCCGCAATATCCTCTCTTCCAACGCTTCCAACAAGAGTACTCCGGCGCCACTTCCCCAGAGCGATAGTCGAAAACAGAGCTGTTACCTTGGGGATTAAAGATTTATGCTTGAAGATTGGGATTAATGGAGTTCGATGCTGAAGTGGATGAATGAGTCCTAGCTCTCATTCTTTCTATAAGGATATTCATGGAAGATGATTGTTCATTATCATATTCTGGATCACAAAATCAGAAATTACAAGAAAAGAGCAAATACATCATCAAATACAGAACACTCTTTTGTAAACCTAACGAAGAGTCACATGAAGGCCTAAAGGATGCTGAGCACAGAGCATTCCTCAACCACAATTTGGGAAATGAGCTCTCAAGGGATAGAAGTCAAAACCCATCAAAGGAATCCCTTCAGAAACCAGACGAGGAAATGACTGCTCAAGCAACCAACTAAGCTGCATGCTAGTTGGTAGAGGAATCTGAGGAAAAAGATCGATGCATCTCCTCACTCCATCAAAGAAGAACTCTGCCCAGTCAACATCCTTCCTCTCAGCATCAATAGCCATCATGGGCCTCCAAATCCTTTGGTTCAACACATAATTTTCAGCAGGGACACCAAAGGTGACATTGTTAACAATGTCAAAGATGACCCTGTACTCTTCCTTCAAATGCAAGCACGATGGAGATGGTGAAAACTCATAGTCAGCAGACTGCCTCCACTCATTCCAGTAACGGAACTCTGGAGCAGTCAAATGATTGAAAGCATTCATAACTTGAAGTGGACCTCGAGGAAGGCCGAACTTCTGAGAAAACAGGGACGGAGTCCAGCAAACCACTTCGTTATCAAAGCAACTCCAGATAGCATTATCTTCAGTTTTACTCCTGAAGATAAAGCTTTGAAGAGCTTGTCTCTGAAACTTTGACGGCATAGTTGTCAGAAATTGGATCAAACAACTCTCATGCAGAGCTTCCATCACAAAGTTGGGAACACGACAATTGCTACCATACTCAGTGTACAACCCCGATTCATGAAGAATCTGGTTGCGTGTGATAGACAAATCACTGGGTGCAATTGTAACATGATGCATTTCTGAATCAAGAGAAGAAGACAACGCTATATTAAAGAAAGAGAAGAAGACGAAGCTCAAGAAGACTATGTAAAAGATGAAGTTTAGGGAGACAAATGTGATGTACTTTATAGGCAGATCTTGACTCTATCCACAGGAAAACCACTTTTCTACAACGTCCTATCCAATAAATTCATATCCAGAAGAGCAGCAGTCGAGGAGTCTCGACAAAGGGGGAAGCGCCACCTGTGTTGGTAAAGCTACTTACGGCAAGTCATTCTACCTGGATTTCCTGGCACTCTATTCCACAAAAGCTTAAAAGGGATAACAAAGGATAGCGCAAATCTTTTGATTCAGACAGACATCTACCGCCTTAAATGATAAACACTTGACGATTGCGTGTGGAAAGTGGTAGTTCATACCAGATAAAAACCAAGTTGCCGAGACACGAATGCTAGCATAGCAGAGAAGGAGTATGAAAAGAGGAATTATTATTTCTTGGAATTCTTGAAGTTGCAGCCAACTATTTTTAGATGATCACATGTACCGAAGAAAACATGTCACATTATAGAAAAGGGTTGTGGAGATTCAATACATCTTTTCATTCATCAACAAGATGTCATTACAAGAAACAGGGGAGAATTGAAGACAACACTTCATTCAAAAGTCTAGGAGGAAGAAGGCCTAAACGGAAAGAAGTCAGCAGATACAAGATTCGTTGGCCCTTCTGCTATTTGAGGAAAACTCTGCTCTAGCAACCAACTAAGTTGCATTCCGTTGAGTAGAGGCACGGCAGGATAATACTCGACGCAGTCTCGAACGCTGTCGTAGATATAATTCGCCCAGTCTACATCGGCTCCATCATCAATAGCCATCATGATTTGCCAAGTCTCTTTTGAAAAAGAAGTGACATCACGGTCTTCACCCATCAACATGTTACTGGCTACTCGGAAGAGCACCCAATAAGGGAAGTGCAAATCGTATGCTGAGACGGACAAAGAAAATCCAGACGAAGGCATTCGTCTCCATCTCTGCCATGTGGACCATTCAGGAGAAATATCCGTCACACAGTGGTTGAAGACAGACCCAGGTCCTCTGAGAAGACCGAATCGCCGAGAGAAGATGTCTGGTGACCAGTAGATAAGATTGCCGAGGAAGAAACCATAAATGCCATCTTCCTCCACACAACAGCTCTCTATGAATTCTCGAAGAATGTCGCCTTGGAAACGCTTCGGAGTAGTAGTAACAAATTGGGCCAATCCACTACGATTCAACTTGGACATTACTATCTCTGCAACATCCGGATTGTTGTCATACAAAGAATACAACCCAGCCTCATGAAGGATCTGATTTTGGCGCAATTCAAGAGATTGACCTGGTGAATCCATCTCCTTTCTTGAAAATTTGTGTTTCAGAAAAGGGTTATTGTGTCAACGAGGATACTTACAACAAGGTATTTATAAAGGAAAGATCTTAACTCATCTCGCCAGAATCGATCAGATTCAACCTACCAGAGTTATTATCAATCTGTCATCCTACGAATAGACAGATGCCACGACGGATCGATCAACTTAATTCTTGGAATACGCAATCGACATCGTCCTTTAATCTGCTAGAGATGAAAACTCTGCTAGAGTTAGGACATCTGCTAGCAAATGTAATCGCTGCTAGAAATGCAATTTCTGCTAAAGATAAAGGCATCTGCTGGCGAGTACAATCTCTGCTAAAATTAAAAGCATCTGCCAGCAAATGAGATCTACGCTAGCGTTGAAGTCTCTGCTAAAGACAAGGCCTCTGCTAGCAAATAGAATCTCTGCTACTGAATTAAGGTCTATGCTAAAAATTGGATTTTATGCTAGACTTAATATCCCTGCTAAAGGAAGGACACTCTGCTACCAACCATCGCTCTGCTATGATCTTAGCAACGTTATTAAGCAATTGATTAACAGGGCCACTATCAAGAAGATGATTGATATTGAATGCATTTATATAAGTTTGTCAAGATCAAAATGACATTATCTTATATATATCTTCAAAAGACAACTACAACAGACGATTCTATCAAAGGGCGAGAACGGTATAAAGGGATAAAAGTCTATTCCTCGGAGATTCGAGGGCCCTAAAGTGAGATCGCTGAATCTCTGTTCAAGCAGCCAACTCAGAGGCATCCCGTAGGGAAGGTGAAGTCGCAGGAACTGCTGAACACTTTGCCGAACCCTCTGAAAGACAAACGACGCCCAATCTACCTCTATCCGGTCGTCAACCGCCATCATGACCTTCCAAACTTCTCGGGAGAAAATCATATCATCAGGATTCACTCCTACTACCATTCCACAAACAATCTCGAAGAGGACTTGGTAGCGAGGGAGTAATCCATATGCTGAAGGGGTAGGCGAGAAATCCAGATCAGCAGATCGCCTCCACCTCATCCAGGAAGACCATTCTGGGGCAATTTCATTGCTGCGATACTCCAACACAGAATTTAGACCCCTTGGTAGGCCAAACTCTGACGCAAAAGTATCAACATTCCACCTCACCAAATGGTTCCTGAATACACCTACAATGGAGTCTCCGATCGGCTGACTCTGTTGAAAGAAGAACTGTAGATGCTCTCTTTGAAAAGTATGAGGCATCAAAGAAATGAACCTAGCCAAACCACAAGCTTGGAGACTTGACATCACCCACTCTGCTATGTGGTAATCTGCTTCGTATTCCTCATATAAACCAGCATCACAGAGAATTCTATGTCGTGGAACATAGAGAGATTGATTCTGCTCCATATTTTCTTATTGATGAAAATTTGTGAGAAGAAGAGCAAGAGTTACAAGACGACGTAGCAACTACATCGCAATGCTATGCTATTTATAGAGAAGGCATTGGTAAATGTTCGCTGCTGAAGTTGAAGAGTCACTAAGAAGAAGTGAGATAATTTCTTACTGCGGAGGTCAAATCGGAAGAAATTATGATCTTGCATAAAAAGCAATGCCGAGATTATGATGATGAAACCATACACTACGTGGTAGCATCTATTCATCTCTACCACAACCGGCTGCTGAAGTTTACAAATCAGACGTGGGACGTTTGCGTTTCGCTCTGGTAAAACATTTAATGCATTCCAATGATGGCGACAAATGAGGTTGTGCCACGTCATTCACACTCGAGCACCGAGAGACGTGACTCTACTCACGATCTGACTCTCAACCCGAACCTTCGATTGAAATTAAAATGAATTCAATCTTCGCCGTTGATTTCTTCACATACTTCGAAATCTTCTACACCTTTGTAAGATTTCAAATTCATTCAATTTCTACCTTCAGATATTCACTCATCCCACATTTCTGAAAAACCCTCTCAAAATCTTCCGAAAACCCTACTCAACCATGGCCTCAAATCAAGATTATCCCAACTCCTCACATCAAAATACAGATTCATCAGAGAATCTTGAGACTGTTAATCTCCAACCGGCATCATTTATCTACCCCTCAACCACTTGCTCGCCACTGCATGTTCGACATGCACCAGAGTTCACCGGTATTGAGAAGAAGGAGGACATTGATGAGTCCATCCCTTAATACACATTAGCAACCATGACCAGACAGAAGAAGCTGTCCACGCATTCGGGAGAACGGCGACGAGTTGCTCAGATTATGAAGGACAGGATTCTGTACATGCCGCTCGCCATCAAACAATTTCCTAAATGGATTTTGGATCTTCTTGATTCCGAATTGCTGGTAAAGTATCTCACTGCTGAACCTGATCGATTTCATCCGCATATGGTCTCTGAATTTTATGCTAGGGCTGTTATGAGTGATGATCAGAAATCTTTCAAAACATGTGTCTATGGAAATATCATAGAAGTGAGTGCTGATTTACTTGCTCGCACTTTTGGGCTTCGTAACTATGGAGCCAAAATCTCTCAGTATAAGATAACTGATACAGCCAAAATAGAAAGAAGGTGGAACCTTTGGAAGAAGCCAGGAGAGAAGAAGCGAATATTTAAGCCTAACACCTCAATCAACACCCTGACAGAGGAAAACAAACTCCTCGCGGAGATTGTAATCAAGATGCTCCAGTGTGATGCAGGATCATACGCAGAGCTCTCTGCTAAGAAATATGCCGTGATGATGGCATTAAACGACAATGTAAAAGGCAATTGGGCCGAATTCATTTTTGAACGTTGGGCAGAACATGCCAAGAAGAATGCTCACATGGAAGTAGATGGCACATTCTCATCAAATGTCAACTTTGGGCTGAAGATTAGTAAACTGTTGGAGATTCTGTTTACTAACAAAGGAGTAGATCAAGGAGTTGAACTTCTCTCTACCGATTACATTTCGGTAACACGTCGCAAGCCCAAACGTAGTCAACGTTAGAAATCATTGGAAGTTGAAAGGGAAATCTAACGTAGACAAGAATAAGCCTACTTCTCCAGAGGAACCAGATGAAGCTAGTTTAGTAGAAGTCACACTCCAACACTCCATTCCAATTTCCGAAGAAGAACCGCAAGTGTTGAAAAAGAATGCAGAAACAGATCAATGCTTCAGAAATCTGGAGGAGATTGAGAAGTTAGGAAATCTCCCAATTGATCAGATCAACACCATCATGACTTCAAAGGAAGCAGAACAGCAATCCACTATTATTGGGACATTGGCGGTTCCAACTCAATCACTCAAAAGAGTTGCTACAAATCCTCCTGCAACTAAGACAAAGAAGAAGACTAGAAGAAAGTTAGAACTTCTGACTGACAAAGAAGTAATGGAAAAAACAGAAGCAGAACATGCGAGTACTGCAGCTGCTGAAGGAATCAATACATCGGAAAAGCATTCCAAAGAAAATACTACTGACAACAACAGTGATCCAGATTACGTTCCTAAGTCTCTCAGGACTGGCGAAGAGCAAAACCAGGAATCAAAAACAGCAAAAAGAAGGCGCATAGCCACTATGAAGGACATCGAAAAGAAAAATTACCAGAAATTCATCACTAATTTGACATTCGAAAGCAGAGACAGGCACTTCGAACGTGTCAAATCAGCTGCTGAAGAGTTCAGGGCACAAAAGAAAGTTGCTGAAAAAGCTAGCAAAGAAAGCAATGCTAGCGGAGGAGTAAGTGCTAGCATGGTTAATGAAACTTCAGCAGAGCATATACATCATCCATTAAGAGAAAGCCATGATGCTGGAGAAAGTCAAATTCCAGCAGAAAATGAAGAGATAGCAGATACAGCAGACAATGCTATCATAGGGGATACCACAGGAGATTCATATGCTGATCCACCTCATCTAGCAGAAGAAGCGGTGAAGAAAGGAAAAGGAAAGGCTGACATAGCAGAAGAATCAATTCCACATATTTCACTTGATCAGCAGATCATAATTGAAGAAGAGGAACTATCAGATACAGAATTCTCAAAAAGACTAGCATCCGGAGCCTTCAGTGAAACTCACTTCCCCAAGAAAAAGTCTCGCAGAAGAAATGCGGGAGAATCCAGTGGGGTTCGCGATGAAATACTAACAGGAGTGCCAATGCAGACACACCTTGAGGAACAACCGAAGGAAACACTCCCTGATCATCAATCTGCTGAAGATCAACTCAACGCTGAAACACATCAACCAGATGAAGATGACTCTCACCTCTCGGAACCTGGATCTTCTTTGCATCTCTGAATCTGATTCTGATGACGAAGCTGAAGATATCTACAATGAAAGGTTCCTGAGGAAAGAAACCACAGAATCAGAGGTTATTCTTCGTATACCACTCCATGGACTACCAGGACGTCGCTATGGACTCCGAAGAATCAGTCAATGGTGTGCACCGGTTCATCCCGAAGAGATACCTAACTCTGATCTAGGACCTATGGCTGAAGAAATAGAAAAACTTGTTGATTCTGAAACGGATAGAGCCATAGCAGATCTATTCCACAGTGAATTGGATGAGTCAATACCGGAAGGACGCCTATTAGCAGAAGAGTTCTGTCGATGGAAGAATTTTGATTATATTATGTATAAACTATGCTTCGAAGAGCGGATGATATGTATTGCAGCTAAAGGATTAAACTTCTGGAGACGTGAAGAACGTTGGTGCTTTGATTGGATTGATCAAGTTCCAGGGATGAAGCAGTTCTCAGATCAACAAGTAATGTGTAGACTTCAAGCTATCAGAGAACACCGCATTATCTCTCAGAATGCAGGATTACCCAACTCCACCTTCGCCCCCGATGGATACTATGACGCCAGGATTGAACTATCTAAGCGACAAGCTAAAGTGACTGTTGCCTATGAGAAACGTCAGTTGGAATACAAATCGCAACAAGAGGAGCGTCAGGAAGCTCGACGAAAGGCACGAGCCACTGAACGTGCTGCTCTGAGACTCGAGTATCCGGATAAGATGTTAGTCAAGATTCTGGACACTGATATTCAGAACATCATAGAGATTGACATTCAGAACATCATTGAAGAAGCTCAGAGAGATGAAGCTCAGTTTATTCATGAGGTCGCACAAGTTGTAGAGGCAGCTCATAGGATATTGCTCGAGGAATTACGCTATCAAGAGTATCTTGCTGCGAATACTAGTCATGAAATGTCATCAGACATTCCAACGAGTCAGGAACTCGTCATGACTACTTCCTTCAATGCCTCTCCCATAACATCCGTGAAGGTACCCCTTACATTGACTACCGATATAGCTGAAGCTTTCCACTCTTATTTGCAACAAGCCGTTGATGAAAGAATAGACGCAGCCACCAACCATCTGCGAAGAGAAGTTGATGGGATACGGAGCGATGTATCTCATATACGAACGGAAGTCCATGAAAGCAAGTTAGCTATTTCTGAAAATAGGGCAGGTCTTGAAGTTGTTTGAAAGGACATAGCAGACACCAGGACTCACGCAGAAGAAACGGTTGTGGCCTATGGTACAAATCTTTTGGCTGCAATCAAAGAGGGGGAAGAAAGAAGAAAAGCTGACCGTGAAAGAAGAAAGAAAAACAAAGCGAAAGCAGCAACAAGGGAACAGGAAATGAAGAGGAAAGAAGAAAAAGCAAAGGAAGAATTGAAACAAAAGGAACTAGACGCTAGACTTGAGCTACAAAGAAAGGAACATGAAGCCAAGATAGAACTGCAGAAAATTAAACATGAACTTCAATTGCAAAAAATGGCAATGGAACAAGAGAAACTGGCCAAAGAACTGGAGCGTGAGGCTGCTGAAAGAGAAGCAGGAGCAACTCTTGTTGAAAACTTCATGAAGTTTACTATGGAGAAGTTTGCGGACATTCAGAAGATCAAATCAGCAGACAATGAAAAGGAAAAGCCAGCGCCCGACTCATGAACGACAAGGTCAATTCCTCTTATTTTCTCTGTATCCAATTTGTACTAAAACGTGCTATATCATATATATAAAATTGGATCAGATTTTGACAAAATCTCTTTGTCCACTTCTGAATTTTACTGGTGTGCTCTAGTTGATCTACACTTCTAGTGTACTCAACGAATTTGCATGAGGACATGACGATTATATGTTGATTGATGAAATGTGAATGCTTACTGATATAAATGAATGCTAGAAATTCTAGCATATTGCTTTGTTGCAAACAGTTATTCATATTAATCGAGAAATATTCCCCAACAACTGTTGAGGGGGAATTTGATTTCAATCATTTATGTTGCTTGAACCTAGTTGGAAAAACTCTGTGTCATATTGATAGAATAGCATAGAATTGTAAAACACAGACATTCTTCCACTAATGGTCAGCAAACGATAGTAAGCTTTGATCGCACCAAAAAGGGGGAAATTGTTGGGAATTATCCCTAAAATCCTCCTTAGGACTTATTTGTAAAAGGTTTTGTTGGATCAAACCTTATTTAGATGGTCGATCATTTGCTGAAATCTAGAGTGTCTAACACAACTTGTAATGTCCTGTATAAGTTATACATTGAGTTGTAATAGACTAGTATGCTATGAAGAATCCATAGCAGACAACGAGCAGATGGAGTTAGCACACAACTCACAAGCTGCTAAGAGAAACAAGCAAACAAGGATCGCCAGCATTTGGCTGAAAAGGTTACAAGAATGCTAAGGAATTAGCATTCGGATCTTTCAGCATTCTATGAAGTATCAAAGTCAAAGGATCTCAAGGAATATACCTTTAGCAAAGTTGAAG
>JAPKLW010003850.1:0-21138 GCA_026898455.1 Plectranthus barbatus
TAATGTTAACTTTGTGCATTTTTGTATCTTACATGTTCATTTATTCCTTCTTTGTTCGAATTGATTTATATTTCTTTTGTCGATCAGATTTTTTTTCTTTGTTTCTGGATTTCGCATTCGTGTTCGGTCTCGATGTTGTTAATTATGCATGAATATAGTTTAAAAAAATTTGTTTTATTCAGATCGACGTTCATTTTTTCTATTATATTGTGCATCTTTAGTGTTAACTTTGTGCATTTTTGTATCTTACATGTTCATTTATTCCAAAGTGTGTTGATAAGATGAAGCATTTTAAGGGCATAGTTTTAAGAACTATTGATGTTGGTATTGAGTTTTATAGAGACTATGCTCGTGTTGTTGCTTTGAAGAAGAAGATGTTTAATTTTTTTTTTAATTCGTATTTATGTAAAAATGAAGTAAATCGGGCTAAAAATGAAGTAAATTTGGCTAAAAATGAAGTAAATTGGGCTTATTATGCAGGTTGATGTTTGTGTTTGAGTATTTTTACAGTTTTAGCCTTTAAAGACTAAAACTGCACGATATTGGGGCAAAAATGCCGCGTTTTTCAATATGCTGAGAATGAATCCTCTTCGTCTATTTGATGAGATGGACGCGCGAGATTTATTCTTATTTCTCATAGTAACTCCTATTCTCACCTGATCACTACCCTATATATATATATATATTTAATTTATAAAACAAATAATGTATTTCTAATTTAAAAATAAAATATTTTTTAAAAATTATTAAATAGATTTAAATAGGCCTCAAGTAGGCTAGAAGCCCGGTGTATATCACTAAAAAGGCCAGACTAAGGCCTTTATAAAAGCATATGATAGTAAATAGGCCAGGCCCAAAGTTAGTTAATTTTTCGCAGGCCCAGGCCTATCAGAGCAAAGCCTAGTCTGGCCCGGCCTATTTCCACCCCTAACTGAAAGTCACGTAGTAATTACATTTATCGGACACCTTCGAAATATATATGTAATTACATGTTAATCGGGTCAGTTCATTAAGTTCTGAGTTAGTTATTTGATTCAAGTCAATTTGGATTGAAAATTTATTACCCTTAAGAGGAACAATGCAGATTCAATTTTCAGATTAATGAGTTTGTGAATTTATTTTTAATGATTTTTAAGAATAATAAAAATATTTTATTTTATTATTTAATTAATATCTAAGCGTATTTAACTTTATATTTAAATAATTTTTCAAGGACATATTTATCCATTAAAAAACTATTTGCAGTAAGTACAATTATGCGATGTAAAACTTAATTAATAAATATAATATAAATATTATATGTAATTTTTTAAGAACCTAGTTATGAGGAAAAATATTACTAAAATAATTTAAGGTAAATATGAGATAATACTCTGATATATTGATATTTTTCGGGAAAATATCTCAATATATTGGTTTTAGTTAAAAATATTCCAACCTCCACTTCCATCTATGAATTACATCAAAATAAATTAACACCATTAATTATTGTTAATTCAACATTCAACGCCCCTTGGCATCTCATGTCGCAAATTAGAAAAATGATTCAACAATTAAAGGTCATCTGACATCTCATATGACAAATCCAAATGACGTAGTTTAATGGCAAATCAGATTTGTGAATCTTCTTAATCTCTGGATTTTTTAATCTGGTGAAAAAATAAAGTCGTTTTGATTTGCTACGAGAGATGCCGAATGACATTCAATTGCTGAATCATCAATAATTAACATTGCTAATTCGTTTTGGTGTAATTCATATATAGAAGTTGTTAGAAACTAAGTTTTAGTCTACTCCTTCATTTGATGTTTTGGCGTGTCAAAAACAAAGCTTCTAGGTTTCTAATATGTCTTTACATGTAATCCTTGTATAGGATAAATCTTGATTTGCAATAGACTAGAAACTGAACTTGAAGATCGAGCAGATTAAAGCCAAAGCTTGAGAAGACAATAATCAAGTTTCAGAACTTAAAGTAAAGACTCTGAGAAACTTGAAATGCTGAAGACTAGTTTCGGAGCTTGAGTCAATTAAAAAGTCTATTTTTGGAAACTGAGTTTTGACCAAAGAGAAGACGAAACTTAAAACATGAAATCTGGGGATTTCTGATTTCAGTTTCTGGAGTTAGAGAGCACGTGAAAAATATGAAGATAAAAGGTGTCCGAACAGAGTTCAAAGTCATATCAAAGATTCTTAAACTATTGAGCAATGATAAGTACGAGGAAACTTAAATCTAAGTTCCTCGGAGTGAAACTAAGTCTAGCAAGGGCAGGTGGAAAGTACACTGCCAAAAGTGAAAAGCAGATCTCAGAGCAGAACAGAAGAATGGCTATGATTGGACGACCTAATCATTGTCTCTAACAGCTGTATCATTGAGTCTAACAGTTAGAAATTCGAATTGTCATCCAACCCACCTAAAATAGCTCAACACTTTGACAAGAAAGCATAACGAAATCTTAAGCAAAAGTAAGCAAAAACTCTGTCGAACTGAAAAGTCAAAAGCTCACTGATTACACCGTGTTATCTGAACACGAGGCTTAGCATCTTTGTTTAAGTTGTTCTTTATGTGCATTTGTCTAAGTGCACGAGGCTAAATCTTTCAAGCTTAAGCTACCATTCTTGGTGTTTATTACTTTTCAAGTAATAAACACAACATTCAGTATTCTACTCTGGAATAATGATTCCGACGGGCGTTTGCCAACCATCTTAGTTCTGGGAAGAACAATAAACATTTATCATCTAGATTGAAGGTTGCCTGGTGTCTCTTCACGTCAAGCTGAAGAAGGAAGCAGGAACAAAGAGTTTCTAGGTGAGTGCGATAGAAGATCGAAAGACGAAGGTTTCCAACGAGCTAGCTATATATTGTGAGTAGGCTTGTAAGTTGATCCTTAATGAATTACCATATTGATTTTCGAAGAGTAGACGTAGGACTTTGATTATGAACCACTATAAAATATCTTGTGTCATTTACTGCTTTTTTAAGTTTTTGCATTTTATGTTTGCTTGCTTATTTGAAACCTTCAATATTTGGCTAAGTATTGAAGTGTATACTTGATCTAAAACTTAAATTTACTATGAGCCTTAAATTGAATTTTACAGAAGCTGAAAATTGAGTCTGAAAGTCAGTTTTCAAAAAGTGGATGATCCGTTTAAATCTTCTGTTGCATACAATAGTACTCTGATTTCGGGACCAACAAGTGGTATTAACGCCAGTCAGTCCTTACAGGCTGGTCGTTGTTGAGTCGCTTAGGACCAGATCCATTTTCCTTGCACTTGCTCTTTGTGTTTTTGTGTTTTAAGATCAGGTACATTAAAGATAACTCACGTTTTAAAACTTCCCAAGTACTCCACAGAAACATACAACATATAGAAGAAGAGGTTGTAGATCCTGCTGAAATACATCCACCCGAAGATGGCGGATGTGATAGACAACAGACCGATAAAAATCACCAAAATTAATTCTCAGCTTGGAGGAGCTGATGGCCCAGAGATAATTAAGAGGCCTTGCGCTGAGTGGACGACTGAAGACATGACCCGTGCTCACCTGGATGCAGTACCCACGAGTCTATATAATATACTAAAAGAGTCCCATAAACTTCCCTCCAATTTGTTTGAAAAACGTGCAACACCAAATAAAATATATTAAATAAATTCATGATTGTCTTGCAATTGTTTATTCATTTTTTGTAAGATGATTATATTTCCAATTAAAAAAGTTTTTAATTATTGTGTTCTTCGACCCATATTTCAAATTTAAATAATAACTATGATTTTTTTACGGAAATTAAAGTTCTAAATATTACTAAGTTTAGAATCTATACACTTTAATTAAAACATATGTATTTTGGACAATATGGAAATTTGGTGATTTTTACATATGAGATAACATAGACGAATTAAATATATCTAAGCTAAAATATTAAAAAGCATAATAATTAATATGTGTAAACGATGTCAAAGTTATTCAATTAATACATTGCAAATTTAATATATCCACATATATTATTAATGAAGTTTAGAATATAATATTATTCAATTGAAAAATATTTTTGCTTATTCATCTGATAAATACTACTTATATTTTTATAAGTATATATCCTTATTTAGTATTCTTTATACAATTTTTTTAAATATTAAAATATTTTTTTCAATATATATAATAATTAAGTTTATTAGGATGAAATAAAAATTTTAACATAATTATATTATCTTATATTAAAATTTAAATATAAGTTTAAAAAATAATTTCGTGCAACGCACGGGTTAATTCTAGTTGATCCTTACATCCCTACCAGAAGCTCTAGTTGTAGAAGCTCTAGAGTATGACAACACTAAACAAGTTTTGGATTTCCTTGGCACTCTTTGCCAAGAGACCGATCAAATGAAGAGGAACAAGCTACAAAACTGTATAGATAAGTACTCTCTCCGTCCCGCCATATTAGGCACACTTTCCTCTTCGGTCCCTCCCATTTATTAGGCACATTTCTAAAAATGGAAAAAAATTAACATTCTTAATTAAAATTAACAACACACTAATTTACCTCCCTACCCCCACTAAAATCTAAAATCCAAACCCTACCCCTCCACAACCCTAAATCCCCACCCCTTTTGTTTCCGCCTCCATCGCCTCTCTCTCTCTCCTCATCTTCTTCCTCCACCACCACCATCTACTACCGCCTCCCTCCATCCATGTGCCTCTCTCTCTCGTCCTCCTCTCTCTCCCCATCTTCTTCCTTCACCACGACCATCTACTACCGCCTCCCTCCATCCATGCGTATCTCTCTCTCTCTCGTCCTCCTCTCTCTCCCCATCTTCTTCCTCCACCACCACAATCTACTACCGCCTCCCTCCCGGCCCCCGCGCTTAGACTGTTGTCGGCAACCACTACCTACGACTACACTGCTCCTAGTATGTCTGTCTGCTTTAGGAATATGATAAAGTTTATACGACTTGATTTTTTTTGAAATGCTTGTAGATCCGGATTAATTTCAGTTGAATTGCATTAATTTGTTGTTAATCTGCAAGGGGAATTTGTAGTTTGTTTTTAGAAAGACCAAGAATCTTTTTAGAATCAAAACATCTCCCAAACCGAGATGAGTTGTTGCAGATGAAGGCAGGGGAGAGGAGATTCAGACTTTGGGAGATGAGTTGTTGCAGATGAAGGCAGGGGGAGTGGAGATTCACGACATCCAGAGACGAAGATAGAAAGAGAGCATAGAGAGAAGGATTTAATTGTAATTAGTGTAAATTATAATAATATTTTATGTGTTAATACATTTTTAAACATCCTTTTAACTTTTCGCATTGGTTATTGTGCCATCTCCCTCCGTGCCTAATATAGCGGGATGGAGGGAGTATTAATTATTTTAAATGCTTCCCGGTGAGAATATCAAATCTATGGAAGCTAGATTCAATGCTTTTGTTAGTGAACTTAAAAACTTGGGTAGAGAGTATACAGTTGCAAATCTTAATACCAAGATCCTCTCAAAGGTGCCCGAAGAGGATTGGTTTGTAAAAACCACATGTTTGAAAGAGAAGGACCTGTCAAAGATACAACCAAGGATGTCTTTGCCCAATTAAAAGCACACGAGTGGGACATCCAGATGGTCAATTGAAATAAAGTCATCTGAATCGTGAGCACACCCGAAAATGAAGAAGATGTTGTCTTCTTCATGAAGAAAGATTTCCAACAAAGACCTTAAGAAGCCATATCCGTCCGAGAGATCAAGTGGCCAATCATCTGCAACCAAGGAGGCTCCTAAAACCTCATATTCCCCGAAAAAGGAAGAAGAAACTTTAGTTGCTGAGTTGGAGGAACAAATGCGCAAGCTGACAAAGCTGATCGACAAAGCCAAGGCCATAACTAAAAATTCTCAGAGAGGTGATTAAAAGTTTACTGAGAGAGCACCTAAATCTTGTTTTGAGTGCAATTCACCCAATCACCTCAAGTATTATTGCCCTCTTGTTTCTAAAGAGGAGAGAGACAGACTGGAGAAAGTGTTTGAGAAGAGAGCCTCAAAAGATGTTGCAAAGGCCATGCTCTCAAGAACCGAAGTGGCTAGAAGGAGTCATGGAAGATGTTAGAGGAGGAGGTGAGACAGAGACTATTGACCATTCGAGCTTATAGGCAACAAACTCTCTCTTCAGAAAATGCTCACTGTTTGCCCCTTGGTGATTTTTCTTATGAAAAAAGAAACTCCAACTTTAGCAATTCCATTTTCTCAGGTTCCCCCCTCTCAAACTGAAATTGATATCATTCCAGTTCCAGCTCCCGAAGACTATCAGACAATCATTGTTGCAAGGCTAGAGAAGGTGAGGAAGCTTTTTGAGTAGCAGAGGTGCCTGGAAATTCAGATTAAAAGAGCTAAACTCAAACTTACTCAGGCAGAGCTCGAAAAGGAAGAATTGGAGCAGGCCATCTCTCTCTCTTGAACTGACCGTACAAAATATTTTAGAGAGAGCACCTGAGATGATCCAACAAATTAAAGGCCCTGGATTTCAGCATCTTGCTAAAACTACAAATCTCATCCGAGCCAAGAAATATTGGAAGTATGATCAAGATCTAAGTTGCTAAACGAGAGGAAAAGGAAGGAGGATGAAGAGAGGTGGATCATAGAAGAAGAAGAGAGGAGGGTGACATGTGGAATAGTGCCTTTTGCTCTGAACATTATAACCACTGAGATGCCTTTGATCCAACGTCTTGAAATTGCATGCCAAGCTACCTTAAGTTATTCTCTATTCGCCTTGTTTATTAAAATGAAGAATTATGTTCAAAATCAGATTGAAGCAATAAGGCAGGAAAATCAAGAAGTTAAGCCTAAGCTGGATGCGAAGGACAAGAAACATGCTGAAACTGCAGAATCCATCTCCTCGGTCAAGCAGACTCTCTACTCTTTTTGATGTTGTCAAAATGGCCGAAGAGGAGCAAAAAAAAGAGAAGGAGGAGAGGAAGAAGAAAGAGGAAGATGAGAAAAGAAAGAGAGAAGTTGAAGAGGCAGAAAGAGTAAGGAGAGAAGAGGCAGAGGTGTAGAGGAGCAGAGGAGGGAAACTCACTTCAAAGATCAAGTAGAATAGGTCGGTTAAATGATTGTTATTGTGAGTAGAGTCCTTTGTAAACTCAGTTTATCAAATGTCCTTTTTCCTGACTTTAGATAAGTGGTTTTGACAACACCAAAAAGGTGAAAATTGTTAGAAACTGAGTTTTATTTTACTCCTTCCTCTTATGTTTTGGTGTGTCAAAAACTCAACTTCTAGGTTTCTATTATGTCTTTACATGTAATCCTTGTAAAGGATAAAATCTTAAGTTGTAATAGACTAGAAACTGAAGCTGAAGATCAAGCAGATTAAAACCAAAGGTCGAGAAGACAAGATCCAAGTTTCAAAACTTAAAGTAAAGACTCTAAGAAACTTGAAATGCTGAAGACTAAGTTCCGGAGCGTGATACTTAGAATGTCTAAAAGTCAGTTTCTGGAGACGAAATTGGGGATTTCAGTTTTTAGTTTTAAGAGTTAGAGAGCACGTGAAAAATATGAAGACAAAACAAATCCAAATAGAGTTCAAAGTCATATCAAAGATTTTTAAAGTGTCGAGCAATGATAAGTACGAGGAAACTCAAATCTAATTTCCTTGAACTGAAACTAAGTCTGACAAGGGTAGGTGAAAAGTACACTGCCAAAAGTGAAAAGCAGAGTAGAGCATAATAATGGCTATGATTGGACGACCCAATCTTTGTCTCTAATGGCTGGATCGTTGAGTCTAATGAGTAGAAATTCAAATTATCGTCCAACCCGCCTACATATAGCTCAACACTTCGACTAGAAAACGTAACAAAATCTTAAGCAAAAGTAAGCAAAAACTTTGTCGAACTGACAAGTCAAAAGCTCTCAAAAGCTCACTGATTACTCCGTGTTATCTGAACACGAGGATTAGCATATTTGTTTACGCTATTCTTTCTGTGCATCTGTCTAAGTGCACGAGGCTAAATCTTTCTAGCTGAAGCTACCATTCGTAGTGTTTATTACTTGAAAAGTAATAAACACAACAGTCAGTATTCTACTCTGGAATACTGATTCCGACGGGCGTTTGTCAACCATCATAGTTCTAGGAAGCACAAAAAATAACCATCATCCAGATTGAAGGTTGCGAGGTGCGTCCTCACTTCTATCTGAAGAATTAAGCTGTTGGGAAATTATTCTTAAATATTCCTTAGGATCCTATTGTAAAAGGTTTTGTTGGATCAAACCTTAGTAGATGGTCGATCAATTTCTGAATTCTAGCATAGTCTAGCAACTCTCTTGTAATGTCCTGTATAGGCTAAGTATTGAGTTGTAATAGATTAGATTGCTAGAAGTACTCCTAGCAGATGAAGAAGACTGCTAAAGGAGTTAGCAGCCAAGTACGAAGAATGAAATTACTAAAGCGTTGGAAATCAAATGCCAAAAGAAGAGACTGCTAAGGATTACTACTCAACAGTCGGAAATGAAGAAATAAGCATTTGTTAAAAGTCAAGTGGTAGCAGAATGCTAAGAAGTCAGCATTCGCTAGCACATAGCAGATTGCTAAAGGCATTAGCAATTCAGAATCAAAGGAATAAAGTGCTAAACATAAAGCAACTGCTGAGAAGTAAGCAGTTACATATATGGTTTAGCAGATTGCTAGGATGTACCATGCCGAAGTGGACAAAAGTGGATACACGCAATGGACTAAAGCTTTCCCGAAGTAGTTTGGAAAGTACTGTACGATGCCGAAAAGGACAGAAAAAGTCGAACCACTCTCGGACGAAGGAACCATTGTGTCTAACGATTATGGAGATTCAAAGTTTGAATCTCCAGGTATAAAAGACAAGTCCAGAAGTGAGAGACAACTACTGCTTCAATCACTACCTACACTCACAAACATCCGAAGTTAGAGATTCCTTTGACAAAGCGAACAAGTGAAAAATTAGTCAGTTGAGAGCACGAGATAAAAAGTGTATTCAAAGCTCTCAACAACCAGAAGTGTCTTCCATTGAATATCTGACACTGCCTTTAAGAGATTCCTTGACTTCGGTTGAGAATCTACAATCATTGAGATACCTTCCATCCTGGGAAGCATCCAACAGTCATTTCCGAAAGGGATTGATCCTAACGGGCATTAGTCGCAAAACCAGACAAGTTCAGAAGTAAACTATAAAAGCTTCCACAATAGCGAAGGAAAAGTTTCACGAAGGTTCAGCCCTTGACTTGGCCGTAGCTGTGGACTGAGAAGAACGAGATAATAGAGAATAGCTTTGCTATGGCCGGGTCGAAAGTTCACCGCCTACATCAAGTGTTTGGCGATTCCTTGTATTTCGTATACTTTCTCAGTGAAAATGTTAGCGTTTCGGCTAAGGAGTGGACGTAGATCTATGGGATCGAACCACTATAAATATTGTGTGTTCTTACTGTTTTATTGGTTATTGTTTATTGTGTGGATTTGAAACCTAGCAATCAAGTTGCTAGTGTATAACTGTGAAGAAACCCTAAGTAATTCTACCTTGAGCTTAAACAACCTTTACAAAGAACTTAAGTGCAAGTGATGTTATATTATTCCGCTGCATTTCGTGTGTGTAGTTTGTTTACACCACGACGACTCTGATATTTCAGGACCAACAAGTGGTATCAGAGCCAGGTTATAACAGACTCTCCGTTTCTGAGCCACTTTTGACCAGATATACCTTTTCCTTGCGCTTCTCTGTTGTTTTTGTTTAGCTCAGGTATCTACAATCTTGCAAGATGATGAATCATACTCTACCTAAGTACAACAAGGAAAAATTTGAGTCATGGAAGAAGATGGCAACCATCCAACTTCAAAGTATTCATCCTGAGATGGGGGATGTTCTAACCAAAAGACTGATCACTGTAAAATCTACAAATTAATTATAGCAACAGTGGCAAATAAATTTATAAAGAACTCTAAGGTTGTTGAATCCAGGGGAATTGTATAACGAAATTATCCTACTATGATCCTAAGATTCATTGTTTGAGGAAACAGAAAATCAGGGTTTTATTTGGAAAATAAAGATGACAATACTTGAAAATTAAAGTGGTTTTGAAATCAAATTTAAAAGAACACAAATTCTAGGGAAGAAATCTTATGTTTGATAACATGTAAGAACCAATTAATTTAACTTGTGGAATACTGCAATAATGCTATATTTTCTTGGTTGGGCAAATATAACATAGATTACTAATTAGTGACTATCTCCGTTCGGTCTCAAGAACACCAAATTAGTCAATCTGATAAGCAAATCAGTTCAATTCCTATAGTCTAATACATCTCATTGGACAGTATAGAGTATATCATGCATTCCTAATCCCACTATCAATATTCACCTTTAAGTTCTTCTATCAATAGCTAGACATCTAAATTAATCGTCACCTTTCGGTCCTTAAATTAATCTCGAATTATAAAATAAACACAAGAATCATGAACCTAATTAATTAATCCCAACATGCATCCATAATAATATCAACCCTAGAACCCGCTAGGGTTTCTAGCCACTCATCACAGATAGAAATCCAAAAGAAAACATATTAAATTGCATAAACATAAAGAACTTACTAGAAAATAAAAGGATTTCGTGTTTCCCAACTCTCAAAACACTAAAAACTAAATTGCAGAATGAAAATATGAAAAGAGATCTGAAAAATATGAAGAGGTTACTAAAAAAGTCGAATTTTGTAGGTATTTATAGAGGTGGATGTGTATCTTATCAAATCTAGGGCTAAAGATATGATAAAATCCGATTTTGATCGAATTTCTGTGCCAGCAGACTCGTGTCGATCGACGTGGGAAGTGCTTCGATCAATGTAACTCTATCTTCGGTGTCGATCGATGTGGATTCCACGTCAATTGATGTGGTCCTGTCTCGCCCCCTTCTGCGCGGTCTCACGGTTTTGACCATAACTTTCTCTCCCGAACTCTGATTGACCCGATTCCAGTTGCGTTGGAAAGCTAACTCAAAGCTTTATTCATTGTAATGTGCCAATAGCCCGAATTCGTCGTGTAGAAGAACGCTTCACTGCTACTCTTGCACGTCATTGCTTTCGGAACGGTTTTCCAGTGAATTTGGCCTATAACCTGTAGAAACACACCAAAGCACGCATAATACCACCCAATATAGACTCATGCATAAAATATATATAAACTCAATAAAACTACACAAAATAGTAGAAAATAATATAGATAAGTGAGTAAAATAACGAGCTTATCAAGGACCCATCCAAATCATGAAGTTCAACACTGCAGTTGGTCCACCTGCTGAAGGTCAACCACGTCCTGAAATGGTACCAAAATCTTATGAGAATGGACGTTGGAAGACAAGAAAAGGGGTCAGCTGGAATACCTAGCAGTGAAGTTGATCCTTGACTGTCTACCCCCCTTGATGGCCGACAAAGCCCTAGACTTCAAGATAACTAAAGAAATATGGGACTACGTGTGCGAATGTTCCCAGGAGATTGAGCAGAAGAGTCGCAACAAACTACAGGTAGCTGTAGATGAATATGAGTCTTTTTCTATGATTCCAGGTGAAACGATACAAACCATGGAAGAACGCTTCAACACAATCATAGGGGAGCTCAAGAACGTGAACAAGATGTATGACAACGGGGAGATGAACAATAAAATAATATCAAAACTCTTCCCAAGAAGTGATTGGTTTGTCAGGATGACGTGCCTGAGTGAGAAGGATCTCAGCAAAATGACGACATCTGAGGTATTTTCTCAACTTAAAGCTCATGAGTTCATAATACAGCAGTCAAAGAAGAACGAGGACGCTTTGGTGCAACCTACGTCATCAAATGCTAGAAACTCTGGGGACCTAGCGTACTTCGCCAAGAAGGATTTCAACAAATGGAAAATGAAGAAGCCCTTCCATAATGAGAGGTCTGCTCTAGCGTCGCCAGCAAAGGAGGTTGTCTCAACCTCGAACGCTCAACCCGTTGATTTGAAGATCAGCGAGCTAGAGGAGCAGATGAGGATGCTTCAAAAGTTGATGTTAGAGGCCAAAGCTGAGAAAGAGGCCAAAGAAATCAAGCAATCATCATCATCTACCCGCTTAGCAGAGTGAAAGCCTAGGACATGCTTTGAGTGTGATTCGCCAGATCATCTCAAGCACGAATGTCCGAAAGTCAGTAAAGAGGAGAGAGAACGCCTGAAGCAAAGATAGAAAGACGTGCAGTGAAAGCAGTCACTAGGGCGCTGCTGACAAGGATAGAGGCTCCTGATATTCCAGATAATGATGAGGAGTATTGCTATTCCTCAGAAGAAGATGATGAGGAAGCCATGCTCGTGTTAATGGCAAATGCTGTTGAAGATCAATTCGTTGATGCTGATGCTGAGCGGAGTGCTGAATCGGCTCTAGCCGTCGACGCACATGAGGTACAATTTACTAGCATTCCTAGCATAGCAATCATGCATGAATCAAAGGAATCGTTTCCAGATTCTTAGGAAGATTATCTGACGAAGCTCTCGATTGAATTTTCTAAGATGTATGAAATCAAGAATGCTATCATTGGAGAGAATACCTCACCCAAATTACAAGTTCAATCTTTGACTGATGAAGTCAAAAGACTAAGGCCCGATAGTGAGGAGTTTTTGAAACTTAAAGCAGATTTCTCTAAGCTCTCTGAAAATTTTCAAAACTTAGAAAAAGAGAATCTTGCTTTGAAAACTAAGCCTAAAGAGGATTTCATTTGTACTTACACATCCAGCAGGGCAGTTCTCAATGCCATCGTTAGCCAGCAGAGACATCATAAGGATAAGTCTGGTCTTGGTTGTGTTAACGCCGTAGGAGACTCTTCTAGGAAGACATTGAGTACTCATGCTAAATCTTCTAAGCAAAAACCGATCTTATTCATTACTGCTGGAAATGTCACTGCTGACAAAGGTAAAGGAAAGATAGTTGTTGAACCTTCAAATGCTAAGCTAAATTCAAAGAAGAAGGATGGGCATAAGCAGAAGGCGTCTGCTGGATCTCAGCAGAGGATCCAACGAGTGTCTGCTAAGCATGCATCTGTTGGACCTCAGCAGAGGATCTAAAGGATGAATGCTAAGCACGTACCTGTTGGACCTCAGCAGAGGAATCAGAGAGCAAATGCTAAACCACATTCAACAATACCAAGAAATGCTGAGCGTTATGATCACAACACAAGGATAGCATATCCTACCTTTCATAAGGGCAAGCATGTTCAATACACTGTTGTAAGACCGTCGTACCAGCAGTACACACCACATAGGAGGAACACCTATGTGAGGCCTGAGTCCAACCCATTTCCATTTCAAAGGACAAGGAAGGCTAAGCATACAACCACACCTAGATCTAATAATGCAAAACATACTCATCCTAAGGTCGAGAAGGTTGTGAAGGGTGAGATCAAGAAGAAAATCTTGAAGATCACCAAGATGTGGGTTCCAAAAGGAACCATGACTTACGCTAATCCTGCAGGACCCGATGCTAAGCGGGTACCTAAATCAACTTGTTGATTGTTTTGCAGGATCAGGATCCCTGTGCTAAGACATCAAGTATGTCAAAAAAATGGATCTTTGGTAGTGGCTGTTCAGCGCACATGACGGGGAACGAAGAGCTATTCTCGGATATTCAAAGAATTTTTGGCCCCACAGTCGTGTTTGGTGACAACAGCAAAGGCAGGGTGATGGGAAGAGGATGCATCGAGCGAAATGAACTAAGGATTATCAACGTCGCGCTCGTCTCCGATCTCAAACACAACCTGCTAAGTATTAGCCAGCTATGCGAGAATGGGTACACTGTATCTTTTGTCAATATTGGTTGCCCTATTGCTGACAATGTTATAGGTGAAGTGAAGCTTACAGGCATCTGCAAGGGTGGTCTATAGATTGTTAACTGGCAAAGTGGTCAACAATATTCGTGCTTCTTAGCATTGAACAAGGAGAAACAACTTGGCTATGGCACAAGAGGTTAAATCATTTGAACTTTAAAACTATTAACCATCTAGGCAAGAATAAGCTTGTTGTAGGTCCGCCTGCTGAGACTTTCCGCAAGGAAGGTGTGTGCAAAGCTTGCCAACAAGGGAAGCAGACCAAAGCATCATTCAGATCCAACCCGGAGAAGGCCACTTCAGAAAGAATCCTAGAGCTCTTGCACATGGATCTATTAGGCCCAGTCACTCCACCGACTGTAAGTAAATAGATATATACACTTGTGGTTGTTGATGACTACTCCAGGTTCACGTGGGTTCGTTTGCTTAGAACCAAAGACGAAGTAAAGCTCATCCTACTGGAGCTAATCCTCAAAGAGCAAAATAGCAAAGAAGTTACCGACAAGAGGATTATATCGGACAATGGAACAAAGTTTTGCAATGGGATTTTAATGGATTTTTACGCCAAAGTTGGTATCGGGCATGAGAAGTCCACTGCTAAGACCCCCCAGCAAAACGGTCTAGCAAAAAGAAGGAATCAAACGTTGAAAGAAGCAGTGAGGTCTATGCTAGCCGATTCCGAGCTAACTGCTAAGTATTGGGGCGAAGCAGTCATGACAACCTGCTACACTCAGAATAGGAGCGCAATCAATGGCAGATTCAACAGGACTCCTTATGAAGTGTACAACGGTCGTAAGCCTTCTATTACTCATCTCCGTGCTTTTGGTTCAACACGTTATATTCATAACAACGGAAAGTCAAAACTTAATAGTTTCTCGCCTAAGTCTGATGAATGTGTGTTCCTTGGATATGGTCACCCTTCTCACAAAGGCTATAGAGTATTAAACAAGATGACCGAAGTTGTGGAAATAAAATGCAATATTTTTTTTAATGAGTCTACTTTAGTGCGCAGAGCTATAAGAGAGAAAGTGGATAGCAATCATGAGACTAATGATGTCCATGGTCAATCGATCTTAAATTCTTTTGAAAATATGCGTATTGACCCGACTAAGTCTATAAGTGATTGCAACCCAATCCAGACGCACTCAGCAGGTGACCAGACTGCTGACAAGGCCGATGATGCTAATGATCATGCTAAGGTCACCCCACCAATTTATCTCAATGATAATTTGGAGGTTCAGGGATTAATCGATGATGAAGATGAAGAAATCCCAAGTCCAAGATGCATTGTTGAAGATGGCGAGGACGGTGCAGAAGATGGTGCTAAAGACAATGTTGAAGTACCTGCTGCTGAGGTTCCCGCTGCAGAAGTTCCAGAAGCTGATGTTCCCGTAGCAGAATTTCAAGATGCTGAGATTCAGAATGTTGAGCACCTGATGGATACTGAGAAAATTTTGTAGCAGACAACAATCCAGCAGGAGAGGCAGATGCTGAAGTTCCAGCACCCGTAAGACCCGTATGGCTGCGTGCTCATCCTCTAGATGATGTCCTTAGAGATGTCAATGATCCTATTCTGACGAGGCAAGGCAATGCTATGCTTGCGTGCTATATCTCACAAGAAGAACCAAAGAAGATTGAAGAGGCGTTACAATCTTCGGATTGGGTGAACGCTATGCAAGATGAGCTTGCTGAGTTCACGCGCAATCATTTGTGGGACCTAGTAGATAGACCAGAGCATCAGAGTGTCATTGGAACCAAATGGGTATTCAAGAACAAGACAGACAAATATGGAAATGTCGTCCGCAACAAAGATCGTCTAGTAGCAAAGGGCTATAGACAATGCGAGGGAATTGATTATGATGAGACGTTTACTCCGGTAGCACGTCTGGAAGCAATTAGGCTATTCCTCGCATATGTCGCACATCATGAATTTGCTGTCATGCAAATGGATGTAAAGAGTGCGTTCTTGAATGGTGAGCTCAAAGAAGAAGTCTATGTTGAGCAACCACCAGGTTTCGAGCAGGGAAATCAAGTTTACGGGCTAAGGAAATCTCTGTATGGATTGAAGCAGGCACCAAGAGCATGGTATGGAACTCTATCTATGTTCCTGCTAGCCAATGGATTCAAGAAAGGGAGGATCGACCTGACTCTCTTTCGTGTCAAGGATGAATGAAGCATTTTGCTAGTGCAGATTTATGTTGATGACATCATATTTGGGTCAAGAATCAAGACTTTTGTGACAAGTTTTCCAAGCTCATGACAAGTAATTTCTAGATGAGTATGATGGGGAAGATGTCGTACTTCCTTGGACTTCAAGTTCAGTAGTCAAACGAGGGGATATTCATTCATCAGAGGAAATATACTCGAGATCTGATTGCTAAGTACTGCCCAGAGCAAACGAAGAGTCTAAGGATTCCAATAAGCACGACCTGTATTGCTGCACTAGAAAAGGAAGGGGATGATGTGAATCCTACTCTCTATCGAGGTATTATTGGTTCACCGTTATATCTCACAGCTAGCATACCAGATATATCATATGTTGTTGGTCTGTGTGCAAGATATCAAGCCAACCCCAAGAAGACGCACTTGGACACTGCTAAAAGGATTGTAAGATATCTAAAATGTACCGAGGGTCTAGGAATTTGGTATCCAAGGTAATATGGTCTAGCACTGAGTGGCTACTCGGATTCAGACTTTGGAGGGTGCAAGATTGATAGGAAAAACACCAGCGGGACCTGCCAATTTCGGACATAAGCTCATTAGATGGTCCGGTAAGAAGCAGCACTCTGTAGCTACGTCGACTACTGAAGCAGAGTACGTAGCAGCTGCTAGCTGTTGCTCGCAAGTTCTGTGGATTCGGCAGCAATTACAAGACTATGACATTCTTCCTGAATGCGTGCTGACTACGACAACAACAGTGCTATGTGCATTACGAAGAATCTTGTTCATCACTCAAGGACGAAGCATATTGATATCCGTCATCACTTCATCAGAGATCATCAAGAGAAGAAGGATATCGACGTCCGGTATATATGCACAGAAGATCAGATTGCTGATATATTCACCAAGCCGTTAGCAGAGGACAGATTAAAAGAATTATGTATTAAATTAGGTCTCATGGAATTGGACGATGTTGTGGATGAATGAGTTATTATTCACATTCTTTCTCGATTTCTTGGATTTCTTGGATTTCTAGAGAAGATGAAGAAAAGTGTATCCCAGCTTACGCTTATTGATTGCTGAGCTTCTCTCCTAGGATGAGTCTGCTAGGCAGATAATAGAGTTGATTAATCTGCTAGGCAGATAGCAGAGTTGATGAGTTTGCTAGGCAGATAGCAGAGGTGATGAGTCTGTTCAGCAGACAGCAAAAGCAGAAGATTGTTGAGTTTTAACGTCTTATCATTTTCAAAATTGTTTAGTATTTGGCGAGACTGTGTGAAAGTTGTTAGCGAATTTGGCTAAGCTCGGAGTACTGTGGTGTTTGCAAATTTTAGTCAAATGCTATATGGGAATGCATTACAATAAAAGGAAAGATATTTTTCATTTCAACAAAATATTTATACAAAAGGAGTTACATCAAACAAGGAGAAGGAGGAGAAGTATGAAGGTTATTGCCAGCGAGGTAAATCGGGCCTCAAGGGATAGAAGTCGAAACTTCTAAGGGTGGAAGGGCCCTCAGCGATGTCAGGAAACCGTCGCTCGAGAAGCCAACTCAACTGCATCCCACGTGAGAGGGGAACGTCATGAAGATCCTGAACGCACTCCTTCACACTCTGAAAGACGAATGCAGCCCAGTCCACATCCGCTCGGTTGTTAAAAGCCATCATGGCTCTCCACGCCTCCCTTGTGAAATTCGACTCCCCAAGATCATACCCGATGATCATGTGGTTGAGGATGTCGAAGATCACCTTGTATGATGTCTTTAGGCTCTACGTGGAGGCCGTCGGACGGAACTCAGAGATAGGAGAATACCTCCACTTGTTCCATACCGTCGACTCCAGGACTGTCTCCCGGCTGCCATACTCCCATATGTCCACGGGACCCTGGCAAAGGCCGATCTACTGCAAAACTGTCCGGCGTCCAGTGGACAAGCTTCCCATTGAAAACACCAAAAATTGCGTTCTCTTCAGGATAGCAAGAATAGATGAAATTCTAGAGATATGTCTCCTGAAAGTGCCTAGGAGTGAGGCTGACGAACTGCTCCAACCCATTTTGGCACAGGCCAGCCATGACTTCTTCGGTGACTCGGTACTCCGACTTATACTTTATGTATAAGCCAGATTTGTGGAAGATTTTATTCCTTTGGACGGTAAGATCCCTTCGAGAAAACATTTTTGTGTAGTGAACGAAGTTTATCTTGCCTTGGAGATTGCAGGGAAGATAAGTTGTAGAAAGGCAGAGAAGTGATGCTAAGAGTTCCTACATAAGGTGATATTAATAGGCAAATTGATCCTGTCCTTTCAACATTTATGGACGAGAACTTGGATCAAAAAGATCACGTCGGTTCAGTACTTCTCTCGGAATTCGAAGAGTCACTTGGAGAGAGCAATCGACACATAAGCAAGGTATGTTCCATCGAAGACAGATGAGATCTAAAGTGGTCAAAACGAGAAAGATTTGGGGTAATTATTACAAGATTTTGATGATTAAGTCTAGTCTGCTGAGTCCAAGCTCTCAGCAGACCCTATTCTAGCAGGCTTGGCCTGAGTGCTAAGTCCAAGCTCTTAGCAGACCTATATGCATGCAAGAGGTTTCTTTGTAGCAGTCTGCTACTCCCAACCCATAGCAGTCATCAATCTGCTAGAGAAATTCAAAAGGCGGGATAATTTGAATTTAAAATGGGACGTGCATTTATTGCATGCAGACGGTGGTGACGAACCATGACTTGACACGTAATCAGTACTTGAGTTCGTAGGGGCGTGGGTGACCATAAGAAACGTCTCCACAAAGCCTAGCCATTGATTGAAGATGAGGCGGTTCATCCCCAACCGTCAGATCTTTACCCATAAGGAATAAACACTTCCCTTACTCAAATCTCTCTACTTTCCAGAAATTCAAATCCCAAAATCTTCAAACCTTCAAGCTCTCTAAACATTCCCAAATCTCTCTCAAAATCTTTCCTACGTTCTTCTAAAAATGGCTGCTAATCCTGAATCCCCCACTCACTCCCATCATTCTGAACCATCTGTTCATTCCACCTCATCGAATTCATCTACGGAATCCGGCACCCCCATTCACTCCCGTACCTCCACTATGACTGACCATGAGAGCTGGGCACCTCAATATACCGGAGTTGTCAAGAAGGAGGACGTGGAAGACAACATCCCTTACGGCCAATTGGTGACTTTGGCCAAAAATAAGGAGCAGTCCGGGCTGTCTACCAACCAGAGGAGGGCGGCACAGGTGATGAAGGACCGCATCTTGTACACTCCTCTCGCTGCTCGACAATTCCCAAAATGGCTACTAGAAGCCCTGAACAAGACCGGTGTTATGGAGTATCTTTCAGCAGAACCATTGTGGATTCAACCCCACATGGTGTCTGAGTTTTATGCTCGTGCGGTCATTAAAGAGTTGACCCAAAAATCGTTCAAGACTTCGGTCTTTGGGACTGTTCTAGAGGTGAGCCCAGATATTTTGGCGATGAAGTTCGGCCTTCTGAAGAAAGGTGAGCGTGTGGCTACGTACAAGCTAGATGACGTAGAGGAGATGAAGAGGCGATGGAAGATGTGGAAGAAGCCGGAGCTGGTGAAGGATAACAAAGGTGAGCCGATCACTTTCAAAGTCGCCACCCCCATCAATCAATTCACGGAGGACTACAAGCTTCTCGCTGAGCTTGTAATCAAAATGTTCTAGTGTGATGCTGGATCATACTCACAACTGTCCACACATAAATATGCAGTGATGATGGCGATAGTGGACAAGATTGAAGGGAACTGGGCAGAATTCTTCTTTGGACGGTGGTTGGAGCACGTCCGGAAGAACATGACTGTGAAGAAGGAAGGAACATTCTCTTCCAACGTGAACTTCGGGCTCAGGATTAGCAAGTTCATCGAAATGTTCTTCCACACGAAGAAGCTTGATGCAGGGGAGAAGTTTCTTCAAACCGATTTCATTCCACAAATAAAGAAGGCGACATTCCATCCCGATCCCAGACGCCCAAGGATTCAGAAGGGCAAATCAAATGTGGATCCGAAGGCTCCTACACCCAGCATAATTGGCCTTTCTAACATTGCCACAGGCGCATGTCATGACTCTCGAGGAGATAGTCGCTGCTCAGAAAACTGCTGAGACGGAGCAATGCTTCCAGAACATGGAAGAGATTGTGAAATTGGGAAATCTGCCAGAAGATCGGATTAATGAGATCATGGCCAAGAAGGAAGCAGAATAGCAATCACTGGTTCTGGGTGCCATTGCACTCGCAATACCAAAAAGAAAGAGGTCTGATATTTCCTCTCCTGAGAAGAAAAAGAAACAGACACGGCGGAGGCTTGTCCAGACCTCTGAGAAAGAGAAAGCAGAGAAAGCCGCAGCTGAGAAGGCAGTTGCTGAAAAGGAAGTAAATAAAGCCCCGCTACCTGAACAACCCCTTGAGGAAAGAGTAAAGGGAGTAAGGGCAACTAAGAGGAAGCGTGTCGAGGAGAAGAAGGTGAGGGAGTGATAAGCTCGTTTTTCTACTCATTTATCGCTTTGTTTTTCTTTTTTTTAATGCATTTTAGCTTGTTTTCTTGAATAAATTGAGCATGAGTATATATTAGAGGGTGTTATGCTTGCCATGGTAAGATTTTGCAGGTTTTAGGCTAAATCCAATGGGAAACCCGTACCGAAAGCAGCAGATGTTCAAAGAAACAGTCACGACTTCTTCCACAGAAGGAATCTGAGCTAATGGAGCATGTCATTGGAACGATCTTTGAATTAGCTTTCCAACGCAACCTGAATCGGGTCAATCGGAGTTCAGGAGTGAAAGATATGGCCAAAACCGTGAGACTGCGCAGAACGGTCGGAAGTGGCGAGAATGGTCTCTGTTTCGACCGAAATGAAAGCCATCTCGGCCGGGGCGAAGTTTTTTGGCGAATTTTGGGGATTTTTCCACATAATTTGGGCGAGAATTGCTTGGGATTCAAGTTACACATCAATTTGGAAGCAATGAAGACCCCAAAAGGGAAGTTTCTACCAAGAAAATCATTCCTTTTGAAGCCATCAATTCAAGAAGGAAATTCCTACCATCCAAGGCCTCAACCCTACTACTATATAAACTCTTGAATAGCTCAAAATTAGGGGCCCTTCTCTTTTGTCTCTTTTTAGTTATCATTCAATTGTTAATTTTTG
>JAPKLW010003850.1:21148-34258 GCA_026898455.1 Plectranthus barbatus
TTATAAATTTATTTGTCCTATGCTATAATTTGTATGCAGATTTAGCATCGATCAGGGAGACGAAGCAATACAAGAAGGATCTTGACAGGATGACGTTTGAAGCGAGAGATCGCAATTTCGAACAAATCAAGCAATTTGTTGAAGAGCGTGAAGCTCAAAAGAAGGTTGCTGATGAGCGAGCAGCCAAGGAAGCTGCTGAGACTATAGGACGGGCAGCTAAGGAAAGCAAGATAGCAGTTGAGACTGCTAAGAAAGGAAAAGTTAAGGAAGGTGGACGAATCATGTCACCATTCCTAAAGTGGATGCCAGTGGAGCGATCATACCCGAGGAGGAAGCTATGACTGATAAAAAGCTTGATCAACTCTTACAATCCGTAGCGTTCAATGCACCAGAGCACTCCAAAGGGAAAAGTGTGCAAATTTGTGAGCCCAGATGTGAATCCCGCAGCAGCAGTAGCTCAGATGAGGAGAGGCCCCCCAGATTTGATGAGATACCGCCCAGAGATAAGGAAGCTAGTCCATCAGGAGCTGGGCAGCAGGATGAGTATGAGGCAGAGACTGCTGAGGAACAACATGTTGAGCAGACTGCTAACATTGCTGAAAACCAGGATGCTGAACAAGTTGCTAGCACCTCAGGAAGGAATGAAAGCACACAATAAGAGGAGAAGGTCAGCAATGAGACTCCTGCAGAATATGATTCTGAATATGATTCAGAAGGAGTGTCTGAGGACGTCTATGATGCATGCACCCTGAGAAAGATTAACAAAGGCGAAGGCAGTCAACATTGAG
Organism: Plectranthus barbatus; assembly: GCA_026898455.1. Taxonomy (NCBI): domain Eukaryota; kingdom Viridiplantae; phylum Streptophyta; class Magnoliopsida; order Lamiales; family Lamiaceae; genus Plectranthus; species Plectranthus barbatus. Next base: position 21,937 of record JAPKLW010003850.1, read on the forward strand.
TACCTTTCAATGGATTACCAGGACCTCGATTCAAATTGCGAAGGATATCTCAGTGGTGTGCACCGATCCAAATCCAAGAGGAGGTAAATGCTGATTACTTTCCTTTTTTATCTGAGATTGAAGAATTTGTCATGGCAGAGGTTGAAAGAGACCTAGCCAATGTATTTTATGCTGAGCTCGATGAGTCCAACGAGCAAGGGAAGCTGCTAGCCGAAGAGCTTAGGAGATGGAAGAAGTTTGATTACATGATGTTCCAGCTCTGTTTTGAATAGCGGATGTTGGTCATTGGTGCTAAAGGAATGAACTTCTGGAGGAATGAGGAGAGATGGGCAAACAATTGGGTTGACCAAGTAGCCGGATCCAAGCAATACTCAGATAAGAAAGTCATTGCTAGACTGCAGGCGATCCGTGCTCATTGACTTTTCTCAAAGTCCAAATCACTACCACCATCTTCCTTTGCCCCCGACGGTTACTCCGATGCCAGGATCGAACTTTCTAAATGTCAAGCTAGAGTAGCTGCTGAGTATCGTCGTCGGCAAGCAGAATACGAGCGTCTCAAGAAAGAGAGAATGGAAACCCAAAAGGCCGTGATGGTTGCTGAGCAAGAGGCTGCTGAACTAAACAGACAAGACAGATTGATTGTCAAGTTCTTGGACATAGCCCTCCTGGATACCATCGAAACTGCTCAAGTGGAGGAAGCCCATGAAGCAGAGACTGCTCAAATCCTGGATGTTTCTCAAAGACTGATGCTTGAGGAAGAACGATATATGGCTGCTGAAGCTCAGATTGCTCATGATGTTGAAGCCGCTCAGATCTCAGAGACCATAGAAACAACACAGCCGAACCAGGAAGAGCCTCCCACCGCTGGAGGTCTGGACATGGTGATAGCATCTACATCTTCTGCATTTGAAGCTACACCAGTAAGTTCCTATGCTTTCCAAACCTATGTGGATTCAGTCGTTCAGAAAGCAATGCGAGGTGTCGTCTCTTTCTTTAATAACCGAGTTGAGATGGAGAAAGTCGCGATCAAGAAGAAAGTCGATGAGGTTCGGACCGAGGTAAAGAATGTCCGCTCAGAGGTTGCCGAGGTCTGAACAGACGTTTCCTCTGTGAAACAGGATGTCAAGGATACTAGGGCAGAAGTTTCTGAAGCTAAGCAGCAATTCCAATCTGATTTCCAATCCTTCTCTGCCACCTTTTATGCTGCAATCAAAGAGGGGGAAGAGAGGAGACTTGCTGAAGCTGCCCAGAGGAAGAAAGAAGAAGAAGAGCTGGCTGCTAAGGAAGAGCAGCACAGGCTAGCTATTGAGGAGCTAAGAAGGAAAGATGAGGAACTAAGAAGGGTAGATGAGGAGCTAAAATTTCAAAGGTTGGAAATGGAAAATGAAAGGCTTGCTAAGCAGGAGTTGGAAGCTGCTGAGAGGATGGCTAGCAAGGAGTATCAGGAGAAGTTTCTGCATCTGGCACTTGGAAAATTTGATGCACTTGATAAGAAGCAGCCTGTTCCCGACTCTTGATTTAACTTTCTTAGCACCCTTCCCTTCTTACCCATTTTTTTTGTATTCCTTTTCATTTGTAAAATGTAATGCTAAGAAGGAAAGATGAGGAACTAAGAAGGGTAGATGAGGAGCTGAAATTTCAAAGGTTGGAAATGGAAAATGAAAGGCTTGCTAAGCAACTGGAGTTGGAAGCTGCTGAGAGGATGGCTAGCAAGGAGTATCAGGAGAAGTTTCTGCATATGGCACTTGGAAAATTTGATGCACTTGATAAGAAGAAGCTTGCTCCCGACTCTTGATTTAACTTTCTTAGCACCCTTCCCTTCTTACCCATTTTTTTTGTATTCCTTTTCATTTGTAAATTGTAATGCTCATATCAAATGAATGAAAATAGAATCAGACATAGACAATTCCTCATTGTCGATTTCTGAGTTTTTACTGCGTGCTATAGTTGATATACACTTTAGTGTATTCAACGAATTTGCTTTGGATTGGTTGTGAATGCCTGCTAACTCATTTGGATGCTAGAATTTCTAGCAGATTCATTGCAGCACCTACGTATATTTTAATCGAGAAATATTCCCAGCTAATATTAAGGGGAATCATGAAAAATCAATCCTGCTAGATCTAAGATGGATGAATTCTGAGTTAGATTGCTAGATTAGCATAGCTCTATTTAGAAAAATTCTTGTAAACTCATAAATAGCTCCTCTTAGATTAAGCAAATGATAGTAAGCTTTGATCGCACCAAAAAGGGGGAAATTGTTGGGAAATTATTCCTAAAATATTCCTTAGGATCCTATTGTAAAAGGTTTTGTTGGATCAAGCCTTAGTAGATGGTCGATCAATTGCTCAATTCTAGCATAGTCTAGCAACTCTCTTGTAATGTCCTGTATAGGCTAAGTATTGAGTTGTAATAGATTAGATTGCTAGAAGTACTCCTAGTAGATGAAGAAGACTGCTAAAGGAGTTAGCGGTCAAGTACGAAGAAGGAAATTTCTAAAGCGTTAGCAATCGAATGCCAAAAGAAGAGACTGCTAAGGATTACTACTCAACAGTCGGAAACGAAGAAGTTAGCATTTGCTAAAAGTCAAGTGGTAGCAGAATGCTAAGAAGCCAGCATTCGCTAGCACATAGCAGATTGCTAAAGGCATTAGCAATCCGGAATCAAGTGCTAAACATAAAGCAACTGCTGAGAAGTCAGTAGTCTGATACATGGTTTAGCAGATTGCTAGGAAGGGTTAGCAGATCGTTCCGAAAAGGCTTAGCAAAGCAAGATAGCTAACAACGACTGCTACACTACCGTTCTGACAAACGTACACGCAAAGGACAAAAGCTTTCCCAAAGTAGTTTGGAAAGTAATGTACGACGCCAAAAAGGACAGAAAAATTCGAACCACTCACGGACGAAGAAACCGTTGTGTGTCTAACGGGTATGGAGATTCAAAGTTTTAATCTCCAGGTATAAAAGACAAGTCCAGAAGTGAGAGAAAACTACTGCTTCAATCACTACCTACACTCACAAACATCTGAAGTTAGAGATTCCTTTGACAAAGCGAACAAGTGAAAAAGTAGTCAGTTGAGAGCACGAGATAAAAAGTGTATTCAAAGCTCTCAACAACCAAGAGTGTCTTCCATTGAATATCTGACACTACCTTTAAGAGATTCCTTGACTTCGGTTGAGAATCTTCAATCATTGGGATACCTTCCATCCTAGGAAGCATCCAACAGTCATTTCCGAAAGGGATTGACTTTGACGGGCATTAGCCGCAAAACCAGACAAGTTCAGAAGCAAACTATAAAAGCTTCCCCAACAGCGAAGGACAAGTTTCACGAAGGTTCAGCCCTTGACTTGGCCGTAGCTGTGGACTGAGAAGAACAAGATAACGGAGAATAGCTTTGCTGTGGCCGGGTCGAAAGTTCACCGCCTACAGCAAGTGTTCGGAGATTCCTTGTATTTCGTATACTTTCTTAGTGAAAATCTTAGCGTTTCAGCTAAGGAGTGGACGTAGATCTATTGGATCGAACCACTATAAATATTGTGTGTTCTTACTGTTTTATTGGTTATTGTTTATTGTGTGGATTTGAAACCTAGCAATCAAGTTGCTAGTGTATAACTGTGAAGAAACCCTAAGTAATTCTACCTTGAGCTTAAACAACCTTTACAAAGAACTTAAGTGCAAGTGACGTTATATTATTCCGCTGCATTTCGTGTGTGTAGTTTGTTTACACCATGATGACTCTGATATTTCAGGACCAACAGAAGCAGGCACAAGGAGTTTCTAGGCGAGTGCACTAGCAGACCGAAGGACGAAGGATTCCGATGGGCTAGCTATAGATCGTTAGAAGACTTGTGAACTGATCCTTAGTGAATTACCAGATTGATTTTCAAAGAGTGGATGTAGGACTTTGATTCCGAATCACTATGAAATATTCTGTGTCATTTACTGCTTTCTTAAGTTTTTGCATTTTAATTTTGCTTGCTTATTTGAAACTCTCAATACTTGGCTAAGTGTTGAAGCATATATACTTGAACTGAAACTTAAATTTACTTTGAGCCTTAAATTGAATTTTACAGAAACTAAAAACTGAGTCTGAAATTTAGTTTTCAAAAAGTGCAAGATCCGTTTAAAAATTTCGCTGCATACAATAGTACACTGATTTTGGGAGCAACAGAAACAAAGATTGGGATATCTTTATTTTTTCGAAAATGTCAATAATTTAAAATATTTTCATCTATTTACACAAAAAGTTTATTTGTTCAATCGAATCAATTTGTTGGGTGGTTGGATTACTGGCATGGCCTTATCAAACTTCAAAGCTATTCATGTTCAATATTTTTCGAATTAAAATATTTTAATAATATTCCTGATTTAATAAACTCAAACCTTTAAAATTAAAAATTAAAAATTAACATCCCAAAATATAATCATGTAATCTCAACTAGATTGATTGATAGTCCGATCATAAATAAGAGATGTGATAGAAGTTTGGCAATTCTAGCCTTACAAACAAAACTACACAATTGATTGACGCTATAAATGGGATGTTAGTCATGAATTCGAGAATAGAAAATAAACGCGCTCTTGATTTAAACTGTGTATTTAGTTTAATAAAAATAAATAATTTAGTTGTTCAACTGTTCAATAATTGGAATAAACAATAAGTTCAAGAGGGACAAAAAAAAAACTAAAAGAGAAATATACTCAAGAAAATAATTGCATAAAACACTGGAAATTTCATTCAAGAACTAATCGTTTATCCTATTCTCATTAACTAGAAATCTAAACCAAAATAATACCTACATTATCTGTCCAAACAATTACAATAAATTATCCATGGTAATAAAACTTACTTTACCAATATTATTTATGTCAAAAAATGGAGAGGATTGATGATGAAGATGAATGGAAGGTCAGAAAATGGGATATTGCTGCGGCGGCGGGGGTGGGTTGCAGAGGTGAGAGACGAAGAGAGAGAAGGAAACAAAGATGGGAGTGAGAAAGAGCATGAGGCCCAAAGGAACCATCCACTGCTGATCATTTGTGGGATGAAAGTATAACTCCCACCAACTCAACATCACTCCCCCAACCATCCCAACCCCAACCATCCCAAACAACCGACTAATGCCCTTGCCAATCTTCCCTCACTCACGTCTTTCGCCTCTTCGTATGCCGCCGCTGTTGAATCCCCGCCGTCGCCTTTGCCCTCGTTCATGAGAGAGAGAGAGAAAGAGGTATATGAGGGTTGAAGACGGTGGGAAGAAGGTATATATGGAGGAGAGATGGATCACATAGATAATACCTAAGGTTAGAATCTCATAATGGAAACTTTGAAAGTTTAGAGGTTTAATTTGAGTGGGATTTAGCGACTAGAATTAATTAATAAATTTATTTTTATTTTAAAAATATAAATATTAAATTCAGATAAAATTTAATTAGGTGCCAAATATTCCAAACGCTTAGTAGAGCTAGTTTTAAAATTTTTGAATCGAAACGAGGCAACTTAAAACCTAGACACCACCAAAGCGATCGTCAGGTACTAAAAAAATATTTGTGTAATAATAGAAATCACAATTAAATAAAAATATTATCATAATGATGACAAAACACAGAAAATGCTCATTCACTAAAATTAAATACACAAAACTAAAAATTTACAACTAAAAGAAAAAAAAAATTGCTTCTCTTCATCTTTAACCCTATCACACGCTTTTCTTACTTTATTCTCAGCTTCCTTCTTCTTACCAGATTGCCAGAAAAAAAGAGTTATTTTATTCTTACCAGATTGCCAAAAAAAAGAGTTATTTTATAAAAATTCCGTAATTAAAATTTTTATCGACTTTGGGACTTAAGTCCACCTCAACTCTCAAGTAGATCCGCCAGTAACGACTCATGTGTAGACCCATTTTATTTTTTTTTAATAGTGGCGATGGTCAAGCTTCTATCAGAGTGCTTTTTGTTCATTGTTAATTAAATGAATATAGAAATAGAGCATGAGGGGTTTGCCTCTTGGAAATTTAGGGAGGAATAATATAATATTATATGATAGATTAATGATCATGTATCTATCTAGGGTAGACTTGCATGGTTAAGTTTTTATGCAATTTACAATGTATAATTCTGAGGTGACAAGTGGCCCTACCCCCACTTTAAATTAGCACAGATGCTAGTATTTATTTTACTTGCTATTTAATACTCTAATTAACTAATAATGTATGACAACACTTGTTAACTTCTTTGCCAAATATCATAGTTGAGGAGAGAGAAAAAGAGAATTCAATATAATTTTACTCAATTGCTCTTAAATTCCAAAAAAAAAAAATCTTCAAATACCGCTTAATTTAAAATAAAATAGAATTTCTTTAGTTATATATGATGCTAGAAACTAGTCATATTAATTATGGAGGCGATTAGAAAAATATTTTAGAATATGATAATAGGGGCTGTGAATCGGCATGATGACTACTAATTTTATCTTGGGAGGTTTTTTTGTTGGGTGGTTCATTTTCTTTGTGCCACTAATTAATAAGGGTTTACTAATTGCATAATCAAGATTTTGTTACGGATGCCAATAGAATCAATTTATTTAGTTTTAGGTCCATTTTTTTAGGTTATGAGTTATTTGAATCCAAGTTAACTTAGGTCGGGATATTTTTTGGATCAAATTTTTATTATCCTAATCCTAACCAATTAATTCTTGGGTCAATAGGTAGGAGGGACGATCCCATAAGATTATAAAATTTGTTAAATATAGACTATTTAATTTTTTTCTTACTTACAAAATTATTTTGTATCTAAGGAATATAAAATAAAACCCACAATCTAAGCTACAATATCATTTATTTTCTATATTCATTTCTTAAATTTAAAATTATTTGTAGTTGACAAAAGTATTTATTATTCTAAATCAGTATAAATAACCAGAATTTAGCTTTATAAAAAATCCCAAATTAGAAGAAAGTATCAGCAAAAAATTCTAATGTCTTTGATATATATATATATTTTTGAAGAAAAAAGGTTTTATAAATCTCGATCAACAATCAAAAGTAATTAACTAGCTTGGAAACTCCTTCGTCCAAAAGACGATCTCACCAAAGTTAGCTCCAAACTTGGCTAGATTATGAGCAACATTATTTGCACTTCTAAACATATATCGAACATCTATCAAGAAACCTTGTTTCAACTCCTTCAGAGTATTAGCCATCTCTTCAGTGATAACACAAGAACTCTCTTCAACATTCTTCAACTCTTCCACCGCTGCAATGCAATCGGAATATAAGAGAACCGGACCCAGATTTTCTTGTACGCACAATCCAAGTCCATAGAAAGCTGTGATTACCTCTAATTCACCCACCGTAATTGATTTAGGGATTCGCTTAGCCATTGCCGCTCTGATGCACCCCTTATCATCTCTAATGATAGCACCGATTCCAAAAGATCCACCCACCAAATCATATCTCGCATCCACATCCAACCTAAATTGCCCGGGTTCTGGGGTAATCCACTTATGTTCGCCCAACCGTGCTCTCTTGTTCCTCTCCTCTTTGATATTTTGAACAATGTAATTACTACGGTTGATGATTTCAATAATTTACAAGTTTTATGTTACTCATTTATGTGAATTATGTAAAACTGGCTTGAAACTATATTCTTAATTTAATTTAACTTTTAAATTCTAAAATTAGGAACTTTCTTTGGTACCGCTAATTAAAAACACTTTACTATTAAAAACTTATTAATACTTGCATTAGTTAAAATAACATGACCTATTTGCAAAGATGTAAAAACAACCAAAAAGGACTTTAATTAATAGCAATCTTATTCAAAACACCACCTAAAGTTCATACGAAGGGATCAAAAGATAACTCTTTTTTATGAGAGTTATCAACAGCCGCAATCTACATATGGGTATGGAAGTTCTTTCCACACATTGGATGGGTTATTTAAATTTGTTATTTTGAATAACTATCAATCTTGACCGTTTGACGCAGTTGACGGCGATTTGGGGTGTTCAAAACAGCACGCCTATTATCATTGTTTTTTAAATTTACATTAAACTAAATGCACACACCTTACATATCCATAAAAATTTGAACTCATAACCTTTTTATCAAAAGTAAAGTAATTTTGCCACTGCACTCCGAACAAGGGACGCCTATTGTCGTTTTGCTGTTGATTGCAAGAGGAGAGCCACTCGGTGGGCTCCCTTTGTCGATCAATGGATATCACATGAAGAGTTTCATGTCGATTCATGGCTATAGGATTGCCCATGCCAATGAAGATCCAGAAAGACAAAACATTTATTATTGTTTTAGAAATAATATTAACAATATATATTTATATTAATTTAGAATTAGTATAAATTTATTATTTTAGAAATGTTGCGATTGCATGTAATCCAAAACGATAGTGTGGTTGTGATAATCGCAGTTTGTGAAGACACACTAATGAAACACCCGATATATGTGGTTCGACAAGAATGCCTACATGAGAGATTATTAGATGTTTTATAGATCACACATACAAGGGAATACAGAAAAATGTCTCTCTCTCTCTCTCAGCTATGGAGCGTGTATCTTGAATGAAGAAGATGAAGTGCAGAAAAAACATAAAAACCAAGTTCAAAAATTTGTTATCAACTAATCAAGCAACAGATTTTATTTCGACCAATCACACACAGACATGCGGCCTCTTGCAATATTCCACTGACACCCTCAACATTTCTTTAAGCAAGAAAGTGACTTTGTTTTTATTATTTCTGCACGTAGTGAGTCTCCACACTTAGCCAAAAAAACTGAGACCCTCACTTCACCTCAACACTTCTTCAACAACATGCATGAGTAATATAAAATCATACAACACCATAGCTCACAAAATCACACAGTGACAAGCATCACAAATCTCCGACCTGACAGGTGATAAACTACAAACCAATTCCCTCCAACATGTTCCACTACAGAACTGAGAAGCTGATCTCAAAGGATGAGCAAAACCCTAAAAGCTTCATGCAATACTTGAATTTAGTAAAGGAAATAACTTTGATTAGAGCATCTGCATCATTGTCCAAGGTGGAGACTTTATCTAACTTCACCTCTCATCATTGCACAATATCTCTGACAAAGTGATATTTCACATCTATATGTTTTGATCTATTATTAAAAATTGGATGCTTTGTTAAACACAAAGCACATTGACTATCACACAATATGCTCAAAGCTCTTTGTCCTATGACCAACTCATTAATGATTATTTTGAGCCATAAAGCCTAATATATTGCCTTATTGATGGCCATGAATTCAGCTTCAATTGTACATAAAGCTACAACTGATTGCAGCTTCAATTTCCAAGTGACAACAACTCCATAAAGACTAAAAGGAAAACCTATTTGAGATCTTCTAGTGCCAATGCTGCAGAGTCTGAGTCAACAAAACCTATCAAAACATCTTCTTGAAAATTTTCCTTCTTTTTAAATACAAGACTACACTTTGAAGTACCCTTTAGATATCTAAGAATGCTCACCAAAAGCATTCCAATGACCTTTTCGTGGAGATGGCATAAACTTGCTAGTCATGTTGATAGCATAACATTTATCAGACTTAGAATATATCATCAAGTACATAAGACTGTCAACTAAACTAGCATTAGGTGTATTGCTCATATACTTCTTGTCATCTTTTGTGGCAGGTTACATAGTTTCACTCGGTTTAGTTTCATGACTTAAAGGTAAAGCTAAAGATATGAAGTGCCTCATGCCAAATTTCTCAATCACCTTGAGTAGATAGTTTTCTTGTAATAACCTTTTCTTTCCTTCAGATGTCTCTCTTATAATATCTATACCTAGAATCTTACATGAGGTGCCAAGGACCTTCATATCGAATTCCTTCTCCGAATCTGACTAGACTTAGTTTATATCTAACATATGCTTCCTAGCTAAAAGCATGTCATCCATATACAATAACAAATAAACCAATCTTGAGTCACAACCCTTTTTCAGGTATACACACTTGTCATATTCTGATCTCCAGAAGTCAATTTTAATCATGTGAGTGTCAGATCATTTATTCCACTGTCTTGAAGTTTGTTTTAGTCCATATAATGACCTTTTCTGCTAGCAAACTTGATCTTTCGTCCCATGCTCAAGAAAACCTGGTGATTGGTCCATGTAAAACACTTCTTCAAGCTCACCATGAAGGAAAGTTGTCTTAAAATTCAGTTGGTGCAATTCCAAATCCAATTGCACCGCAATTTCCAGCAATGTTTTTGTTGAGCGGTGTTTTACAAATGGGAAGAACACTTCAGTGAATCAACTCCCTCCCTTTTGTGCAAAACCCTTTGCAACCAACCGGGCTTTGTATTTTATTTTTGGTGGATTTGCATTTCAGATTTCCCTTTAAGATCCATTTACAACCAATAACAGATTGAAATTTAAGTTTGTCTGCCAGCACCCCAAGTTTCATTAATGCTCATAGAATTCCCCTCTTCATCCATAGCCTGCATCCATGATAGTTTTTCTATACCTTTACATGCATCTTCAAATGATTTTGGCTCCTCATCTTGTACATTTTCAACTATATTGAGGCTTAGAAAAATGACAACAACATCTGAAAACCTTCTAGGAGGGTGTATCTCCCTCCTCACTCTATCTCCATCTAGCCAATAATTTGATAGAGTACTTTGCTTACTTGTTTGTTCTTCCTCAATAGGACTTTCTTCTTTTTTCAACTCTTTATCCTTTGAATCGGTATACACCTTTGCAGAGCCTGTCAAAGTTCATATTCATCTTCGGATATCACCTCTTTACTTTTCTTTTCCAGGTAAGGCATATTTGTTTCATTAAATGTAACATCCTTGCTGGTGATGACTTTCTGCTGATTAGGCTCTATGCACCAAAATCTATTTCCCTAGGTGCCAGAAGGATAACTCAATAATATACATCCTAATTCTCTTACTTCTAGCTTATCCCGCCTTATATGAACATAATCAAGGCAACCAAATGGTTTCAAATGTGAATATTTAGGTACCTTGCCATACCACATTGATGTGGGGTTTTGAAGTGAAGAGTTGTGGATGGAGACTTGTTGATTAAGTAACAGAAAGTAGATAGAGCCTCACCCCAAAACTTCTTGGGTAAACTAGAATCAAGTTGTATACATCTAACCTTTTCCAAAAGGGTTATATTCATTCTCTCCACAACTTCATTTTGTAGTGGATTATATGGGGTTGTTTTGTGTCTTTTTATTCCCTTTAGTCGATAGAAAGAATCAAATTATTCATATACAAATTCCATCTCATTATCTGTCTTCAAGAACTTAACCTTCAACCCCTTTTCATTCTCCACCAGGCTGCACCTATCTTTAAACTTTTGAGCAGCTTGATCTTTGGTTTTTAACACTTGAACCCACACTTTTCTTGTACAATCATCTATGACTGACAAGAAGTATCTTCCGCCACCTAGTGTCTCAGTCCTAGATGGTCCCCAGATATATGCATGTACATATTCAACAGGGCATTGCTCTCTTCATACTTGGTTTATAAGGCAATTTCTCGCTTTTGGCCAAAATGCATTCCTCACAGTCACCAAGTTCATATGATTTCAACTGTATAAGGCCTTGCTTTTTTAGTTCATCTAACCCCCTCTAGCTTATATAGCCAACTCTCTAATGCCATATCTTGCTAACAACTTCCTTGACCGCATCAACATGTCCAGAAATAGTCTTGGCAAACAGGTAATAGATATTGTTTACCCACTTGCCTTTCAATACATTATTATCACCATGACAGAGTACTATTGAGCCTTCATTGTCAATAAACTTGAACCCTTTTTCTACTAAGGTTCATAAGGAAATTAGATTCCTTTGAATTTGAAGTATATACCTCACTTCTATTAGAAACTTGAAATCACCCTTGTGATTTTCTATCCTTATTGAACTGATTCTTTTAATCTCCCAACATTATTGTGCCCATATCATGAAGTTTCAGATCTATAAACCACTCTTTCTTGGGGTATATATGGAAGGAACAACCTCAATCAAGAATCCATCTCTCATCAGCTATAAACTCTAACACACTAAGCACCTCATCTGAGCGAAGTTCAACAGACTTAACAGTGGTAGGTCCTGGACCTTGTTGTCCCTTAAGTTTCAATATAGGAAAGTCCTTCATCAAGTGACCTTGTTTCTTGAAGTAGTAACAAGATCTATTCTCCTGGAGTGATCTTTGATTCTTAGTACCTACAGGTTGTGTGCCCTTCTAATTTCTTTTTCGAAAGAAGACTGACTTGGACTCTCTTTTATGACTAGATTGTTTCTTATCATAGTTTTTTTTT